>RCUC01149526.1:0-93183 GCA_003697995.1 Taxidea taxus jeffersonii
AATGTGGGACTCGATCCCAGGACGCTGGGATCATGACCTGAGCCGAAGGCAGCCACTTAACCAACTGAGCCACCCAGGCGTCCCCAATAGTAGACAGATTTATAGGAATTTATTTCACACACAGATGGACTGTCACAGAGAGGTAGAGGGGAAAAAATGAGCACTTAGGCCTGGGAACTTAATACCAATATAGCAAAGGGTAATAAGTTGTGGAGAAGTGACTGGCAAAGGAAAGGAGGTTTGGGCTTCTAGTAGCAGTAAATTGTAAAAAGGTAAATATATGAGGGAAACTAATGGAAGATAAAGGTTACTTTTTTTTTTTTTAAGATTTTATTTATTCATTTGAGAGAGAGTACATGAGCTGGGAGGTGCAGAGAGGGAGAGCAAGAGGGAGAAGCAGACTCCCAGCTGAGCAGGGAGCTGGATGCAGGGCTCTGTCCCAGGATCCTGAGATTATGACCTGAGCTGAAGGCAGACACTCAACCAACTGAGCCACTCAGGCACCCAGATAAAGATTACTTTAATAAGGTTTTTTTTTTTCCTGTAGATTCTGCTCAGTGCTCTTTTCCTCTTTCGTGATAAGGGTTGTTCTCCTCCTCCTGGTATAGGAGAGGGGTAAGGGATACCTTCACAAAGGGAAATTTATGCCCTGTTACTAGGTAGAAAGGAGGAGGGCAGAGAGGTCCTCCTTTGCTCTTTATTGTCTTTAGCTCAAAATAATCTATATGCTAAAGTAGCATCGTTTGGGGTGGCGTATTCTGATTTCATTTAGTTCAAAGTGAAAGAAGAAATTAGGGACCAGAACTGCTCTTAAACTTCTAATGGATAAACCGGGTCAAGAGGCCTGGGTAGCTCTCATAACATGATCCCACCCTCAAACTGGTCTTTATTTTTCTTCATTGAGCAAGGAGTTGTGATCTGATAGAGTAGGATGTAGAGTAGGTTGGTTGCTAAAAGTGGGAAGCTGAAAGAAAAGAATTGAAAGAATTCAGTTAAGATTGTAATCTCTTGTTGCCTGTTGTGTTAAGTCATTTCTGAGGGCAGAAAAATAAATAATCTTCGAATTCAGTTTTTGACATCTCCAAAAAGTTAAGTGTACTACTTCCCTTATGATCAACTGTAGACCAGGGAGAAATGCAAAGATTGCCCAGAGCCATGGTGAGCAAGAGCCTTCTGGAAGCTTTGTCTCTGTGGTTCAGTTCTCTGCCTACACAGACGTGGGGAGAGTCAGCTTGAGGAAGAGTTCTTTCTGATTTACTGCGCCTTTTGCCCCAGGGCCTGTGGGAGCACATGTTCCAGTGTTCTTTTTTTTTAAAGATTTTATTTATTTATTTGACAGCAGAGATCCCAAGTAGGCAGAGAGGGAGGAAGGGAAGCAGGTTCCCTGCTGAGCAGAGAGCCCAATGCGGGACTCAATCCCAGAACCCTGGGATCATGACCTGAGCTGAAGGCAGAGGCTTTAACCCACTGAGCCACCCAGGCACCCTCCGGTGTTCTTGCTGAGTGTAGTGATCCTGTGGTGAAGAGTAAATGGGTTCTTATGGTATAGGTGAGCACTTCTCACCAATGAGAGTTGGTACTAAGGGTTGATTACCGGGCCAAAAGCCTCCCCTCCCCTGCCCTTCCTTCCCCTCCCCTCCCCTCTCTTCTCCTTCCCTCCCCTCCCCTCCCCTCTCTTCTCCTTTCCTTCCCTCCCCTCTCTTCTCCTTCCCTCCCCTCCTCTCCTCTCCTCTCCTCTCTTCTCTTTTCTTTTTTAATTGAGGTGTAATTGACATATAACATTGTATTAGTTTAGGTATACAGTATAATGATTCCATATTTGTATATCCGGTGGAATGATCACCACCAGAAGTTGAGTTAAGCTTGTCCCCATACATAGTTACAAATCTTTTTTCCTTGTGATAATTTATTTTTATTTTAAGATTTTTAATTTAAATTTAATTTGATTTTTATTATTAGGATATTTTATTTTTATTTTAAGATTTTATTTATTTGAGAGAGAGTGAGAGGGCATGAGCAGGGAGGAGCAGAGGCAGAGGGATCATGACCTGAGCTGAAGGCAGATGCTTAACGGGCTGAGCCACCCAAGTGCCCTTGTGATAAGAACTTTTAAGATCGACTCTCTTAGCAACTTCCAAATATGCAATATAGTATTATTAACCATTAACTGTGCTGTACATTACAGCCCCATGACTTACCGATTTAAAGCTGAAGTTTCTACCTAGTAAAAAGCCTTCTTGATTACTAATGTCATTGTGAATGGTGGTACACAGTGCCAATTGGAAAGGGTAGCAGGAAAGAGAGGGTATGAATTTATTTATAGATTTTATTTATTTGACAGAAAGACACAGCGAGAGAGGGAACACAAGCAGAGAGAGAGAGAAGCAGGTTTCCCACCGAGCAAGGAGCCCAACATGGTGCTCTATCACAGGACTCTGGGATCATGACCTTAGCCAAAGGCAGACACTGAGCCACCCAGGCACCCCTACGTGGGGGTTTTAAAAGATGCCTGAGAAACAAGCTTCTAAGTAGACCAATGTTTGTATTTATCTAGGCTGAAAATAATGACTTAACAGTATGTAAATCAACCAACCTTGGAGGTGATAACATGTACTTTGATATTATGATGCTGATATCTCCACAAAAGGCTGAACATACTTTAAAAAAATTTTTAAGCATACAGTACAGCATTGTTGACTTTAGGTAGAGTGTGAGACAGCAGGATACCTAGAACTTACTCATTCTGCTTAACTGAAATTTTGTGCCTGTTGATTAGTAACTTCCCATTCCTCTCCCACCCCTGCCCAGACCCTGGCAACCACCACTCCATTCTTTGGTTCTATGAATTTGACTATTTTAGATATCACATGTAAGTGGAATCCTGCAATATTAGAATTATTTCCCTCATTTTAGTATAATGTTCCAAGGTTGAATATTCACTTTTAAATGGACATTTACAAAAGGAGATCATACTTTCAGTATTTTTTTAAAGATTTTATTTATTTATTTGGGAGCTTGAGAGAGAGAGAGAGAGCGAGAATGTGCACACAAGCAGGGGATTGGGGAGGGGGTACAGGCAGAGGGAGAAGCAGGCTCCCCACTGAGCAGGGAGCCTTACCCTGGACTTGATCCCAGGACCCTGGGATCATGACCTGAGCTGAAGGTGGATGTTTAACCGACTGAGCTGCCCACGTACCCCACCTTCAGTATTGACAGGTAGCCCTTAAAAACAGAAAGTTACCCTAATTTGTTCTGTGGGTTTAGAGTTTCATAAGGTGTGGCACACCTGTATTTGTAAGTGCCAGATAAAGGAGGGATCAGAAAGGGTGGGGTTTGTTGAAGTAGGCAAATCCCAATGTTGAAATTGGTCTTTTGATTTACCCTGTTAACGAATTTTTTTGCGGTAGGATTCGTATAATATTGCTTTGTCATCTGCCTCAGAAATCTTCGGGGCTACAAAAGAAGGGCTGCCTCTGAACCTCCCAGGGGTCCTCTTTCTTTGTAAAGGGTACTTTGAACAAGTCATAACAGAATGTTTCTTGTAGAGTCAGATTGAAGGCATTTTGTGGAATGACTAATGATTTTATCATTAATAATCCTTTATTCACTAGATGTTACAACATTAGATATGAAATGAGGATATATAGGATACTAGGTCCTTTTCTTTTGGTGGGGGAGCAGGAGATGTGGAGCCAGAGCGCCTGGGTGGCTCAGTCATTAAGCGTCTGCCTTTGGCTCAGGTCATGGTCCTAGGGTCCTGGGATCCAGTACTGTGTTAGGCTCCCTGCTCTGCATGAAGCATCCATGGGGGATGTGGAGCCACACATCACTGTAGTGCGCACATCAGTGGGTAGAGAACTGGTGGTCCAGAAGTTTTGTCTCTTATAGCTACTTCTGGGTCCCCCTGGATGCCTCAGGGTAATAGCTCTTTTAAATTTGACAGTTGAGGGGCACCTGGGTGGCTCAGTAGGTCTAGCATCCAACTCTTGATTTCGGTTCAGGTGATGATCTTAGAGTCATGGATCAAGCCCTCTGTTGGGCTTTATGCTCACCGGGAAGTCTGCTTGAGATTCTCTTTCTCTCTCTCCCTCTACCCTTCTCCCAGCTCGTGCTCTCCCATGCACACACATTCTCTACCTAAAATAAATAAATAGGGGCACCTGGGTGGCTCAGTCATTAAGCGTCTGCCTTTGGCTCAGGTCATGCTTCCTCTCCCACTCTCTCCCCTGCTTGTGTTCCCTGTCTTGCTGTCTGTCTCTCTGTCAGGTAAACAAATAAATAAAATCTTTAAAATTAAAAAAAATTTTTTCTCTTAAAAAAACCAAAAGAATAAATAAATAAATAAATTTTAAAGGGACGCCTGGGTGGCTCGGTTGGTTAAGCGGCTGCCTTTGGCTCAGGTCATAGTCCCGGCGTCCTGGGATCCAGTCCTACATTGGGCTCCTTGCTCGGCAGGGAGCCTGCTTTTCCCTCTGCCTCTGCCTGCCTCTCTGTCTGCCTGTGCTCGCTCTCTCTTTCTCTCTAACTAATAAATAAATAAGATCTTAAAAAAAAATACAGTTGACACCTGGGATTGAGAGGTCCACGTTAATCTCATGTTCTGCTTAGCAAGTATTGAGCCAAAACCATTTTATTTTAAAGATTTTATGTATTTATTTGAGAGAGAGAGAGCAGAGAGAGTGAGACGGAGAAGCTGACTCCTCTTTGAGCAGGGAACCCAATGCTGGGCTCCATCCCAGGACCCTGAGATCACTACCTGAGCAGAAGGGAGATGCTTAACCGGTGAGCCACCAGGCGCCCTGAGCCAAAACGATTTTAATTCCAACCTTTGTTACTATTTCTTGTATGACTTCATTTTCTTGCTTTAGATTCTGCTTTCTTTTTTTTTTTAAAGATTTTATTTATTTATTTGATAGACAGAGATCACAAGTAGGCAGAGAGGCAGAGAGAGAGAGAGGAGGAAGCAGGCTGTCCGCAGAGCGGAGAGCCCGATGTGGGGCTCGATCCCACGACCCTGAGATCATGACCCGCGCCGAAGGCAGCGGCTTTAACCCACTGAGCCACTCAGGCGCCCCTAGATTCTGCTTTCTACAGAATACCTTTTCTTTCTTCCTGAAGTTAGATGCCTCCCAGTTCTAATCTTTAATTGAAGTCTGAAATTTGAAGGTATAGACATGGATATTGGTTGTTTAATATGTGTCAATGTACAATACTGTGATTTATGATAAAACAATATACCTTTGGTCTTGGTCCCCATTCCTGGCACAGAGCTCCTAAAACCCCTTGGAATTTTCTAAGTGATAAGAGTAATAAAGGTGTCTTGATATTTATAACAAATGAATATTTCACACCTAAGTTTATGTTAATGAGGTGACTTTTGGAAAGAACCTAAGGATGAGACCTGGTTGGCTGGAGAACTAACCTTGTGATTTGAGGGTTGGGATTTCATTTCTACCTCCCACCCCCCCGCCCCCCCGCCCCCCATGTCTCCCCCCTCCTCCACCTCTGGGGAGGAGAGAAGGAAGAGGAGCTGGAGGTTGAATCACTTACCAGTGGCCAGTGACTTAAATCAATCATGCTGTTAAGTGCAGGCGGCATTCTTGACAGGTGCAACAGTCAGTGGATTAATCCTCATTTTACCACCAACATGGGCAATGGTGAAGTTTTTACCTATCTTGGCAGAACCAAAGATGAGAGGGCCCGGCCTAGAAACATGGTGAAGCCCCTGAATTTTGCCATGTGCATCATCAGACTCTTCCCATGTTCTGTCCCTGTTGGGAGAGGCCCCCTGTCTTCACTGTGAGCCAATGCTGGCAGGCCAACTGAACAGGATTCTGAATACCGGGTCGAGGCAGGGAGTTCTTAGAGATGGACTCTCAGATTGCATGGAAGGCAAAGCTGCTGGAGTGTCTCTGGTGTTGGATGTACTCAGGAATATGAGAAACTTGTCTCTAAGGCTTATCATTGGTTAATGCCCTTCTGAGGGCTTTGCTGGGAAATTTGCCAGGTGGAAAGTGTTGTATGTTTCAGGTCTTATCAGCTGTGTGCACCGCTGGGAAGTCAGAGCCCTGAGAACCCTTCATCCTGGTGTCCCAGCCTGGGAGGCAAGCTTTCTGCCATCAGTCGATTTGTTCCTGAAAGGGAGCCAGCCACCAGGGGACCTGATCTCCTCTCTTTTCAGTAAACTTCTGTGACCTCAGAGATCCATCGGACTGCAGAGATAATTCAGGGGAGTCAGTGTCATCATTAGATCTATCATAAATTAGAAACGAGGTGCTTTATTCGCATTCTCTCTCATCTTCTCAAAACCTCTGTGTTAGCATTCCCATTTTACGGAATGGGAAACTGAGCTCAGAGATTTAGAAACTTACCCACCAATAGCCAGTAGGTGGGAGGGAAGGTTGGGATGCCAACTCATGTATGTCTGACTCTATGCTTGTGTTCTTTCTGACCACCTGCTGTGCTTGTTGGCAGGAGAGGAAGAAGGGTTGAGCATGACTGTACAGAGCTTTCCACCTTTGGCTTCCCCAGCTCTGTTGATAACTAATGCGTCTTTTCTTCCCTTCCAAGTCAGAGAGGCATCTGGTCATCAGTTATGTTGTGCTGAAGTGTAACTAGGCTTCTAAAACCAGCGGAAAGTCCTGGAGGCCTATTACAGGAGCTGCCAAAATAGGGCGAGTTGTATTTCTTTTTTCTTTTCTTTTTTTTAAGATTTATTTATTTATTTGAGAGAGAGAGAAACAAAGCAAGTAGAGGGAGAGAAGCAGACTTTCCGCTGAGCAGGGAGCCCCAGATCATGACCTGAGCCAAAGTCAAGTCAGTGGCTTAATCAGCTGAGCCACCCAGGTGCCTCAGGGCGAGGGGTATTTCAAGGTCATGGACTTCTTTTCAGTTATAGCCCGATCCCAGACCCAAAGGGTACTGTGCTAGAATATAGATTCTTTGGCCCAAAAAGGTCACAGTTTTCCACCTTCCTCTTCCTCTTGATTTCTAGCCTAAGGCTTCAGAATTTTCGGTAATGGAGTGATTCTGCTTCCAGCCTTTGAGTCAGCATCTTGGATTACGCTATGACTCTCCTCAGAACTGGAGGCTTCAAGAGAACAGGGACTAATTATACCTATTTAGGGTTTTGTTTTGTGTAATCCTGACACAAGTGAGTGAATGCTAATCAATACTCCTGAATGAATGCATGAATGAATGGTTGCAAGTTAAAACATTTTAGAAGACAAAAAGTCCGAAACTTCTAAAAAGCAAACCAAAGTTAGTCATAACACTTGGCACGAGAGAAAGATTGTCTTGGCCCTAGGAAGAAGCATGTCCCAGACTTTTTTAGAAATTGCCTTAAATAGCTTTCAGATAGCCTCAAATGTGCAGGAGGAATATATTGATGACTGAGAATGGTTCAGAACATTTAGTCCCTCATGACCATTTACATTGCTTTTGAAGTTCCTGGGAAGCCAGAGAAGGTTGACTATAGGACAAATGGAGTGTATTTATTTAGTGTATTGAAATCATCTCTACTTTTGGAGAAATTGGTTTGGGAGTCTGTCTCATTGAAGCCTCTTGGTGAACTTAAGCTGTGGAGTGCAGGGTGTAGAGCTGTGCATAGAAGGGAGGGGAAAACCTTCTGCCCACCAGATGAGCCAGGAAAGGCAGGTCTCATGATAAAATCATTGCCAGGGGGCTGGGTTTCAGCTGCCTTCCTCTCTTCTACCACATAGGAAACACCGGTCTTCCTCCTTCTTTAGAATTGGCTCATTCCATCTATTTCCATAACTCAAATACTTGGGAGTTGAGAAATAGCGAAATAGCACATCCTCTGCTTAGACCTTTGCAGGGCAGTGTAGGAAGAAAGCTATAAATTATTCTGATTGCTAATATAAAGTACTTTCTGAATAGCGTGCTTGTAATGCTAGTGTAGGTGTGATTCCTTTATTTTATGAGGCTTGAATTCTGCACCCTTCTCTCAATATTCTGAGTTCCCACTTCTTTTGCCTTCTGAATCCTTATTGTAGCAAACTCTCATAAAAGATCCAAGTCCAGAGTATATGACCTGTCTCTTTTTAGAAGAACCTCCAAATGACTGATAGCTTGCAACAGTACAGAAACATAACTCACTCCTTTATAATTCCTGAGGGCAGAATAATGGGAAATAACAGGATTAAAATGAAATTTCAGGAGGTATGCTGCAGGTAGAGGACTAGCTCGGGGCTGTTCGTTAAGACCTTCTTTTTCAAATATTCGAGATCTTAATGAGATTTGGGCAGGTTTCCTTTACTCTAGCATTTCATATAAAATCCCTTGGCAAGTGCATATATATGTAGTTCACATTTCACCATGGGATACCCAGAAAATATTCGGTAAGAAGTAGGCTTGTATTCTTTGGGCTTATAGGGAGCCAGCCTAGTCCTTATGGTCATGATCAGTAGAGCTGCAAGCATCCAGTATGAATTATGTCCAGAAGGCATCAGTATTTAAATATTCAGTCTTTACTCTATGCTACTAGGCATAAGTGAACATACTGATATTTTTAAGGATATATATTGGTATATATCTTTATATATATATATTTTTATTTATATATATTTATATATATCTTTATATATAGTGGTATATATCCTTAAATATATATAATATATTCATATATAAATATTATTATAATATTATTAATAATTATAAATAGTATAAATTTATATTAAAATAATATATTATATTTATTGTAATATATAATATATGTAATATATAATATATAATTAATATATTTACATTAAAAATAATATATGAAAATATAAATAAATCATAAATATTAATTATTATAATATATTAATATTAATACATCAATAAATATATAAAAATATATATTTAAGGATATATCATTTAAATCTCATAACTTCAGGGGTTCCTGGACTCCTGATTTCAGCTCGCATCATGATCTCAAGACTGTGAGATCAAGCCCTGCATCAGGCTCTGCTCTGGACATGGAGCTTGCTTAAGATTCTCTCCCTCTGATCTCCACACACCAACCCTCCACCCCCACTCATGCTCTCTTTCTCTCTCAAAAAGTTTTTTAAGTTTTTTTTTTTAAATGACAAAGAGGTAATGCAAGCAGGGGGAGCAGCAGGCAGAGGGAGAAGCAGGCCTCCTGCTGAGCAGGGAGCCCCATATGGGACTTGATCCTAGGATGCTGGGACCTGAGCTGAAGGCAGAAGCTTAAGGACTGAGACACCCAGGCTCCCCTAAAAAGTTTTTTATTTTATTTTATTTTTTTAAGATTTTATTTATTTGACAGACAGAGATCACAAGTAGGCAGAGAGGCAGGCAGAGAGAGAGGAGGAAGCAGGCTCCCCGCTGAGCAGAGAGCCCAATGCGGGGCTCCATCCCAGGACCCTGGGACCATGACCTGAGCCAAAGGCAGAGGCTTTAACCCACTGAGCCACCCAGGCGCCCCTAAAAAAAGTTTTTTAAAAAGATCTCATAACTTCATTGTTATGGCCAAGATGTCACCAACACCTCCCAGTCAGTATTTATAAGATTAAAGGGTATCAGGAATACACATTACATGACCGGTTTCCAGAGCTGAGGGGGTCTCTTAATTTGCCCTTTGAAAGAGTGAGGTCAATCTAGTTTTCCTTCGCAACCAGCTCCTCCACTAAGGTACACCAGTGTTTAACCCATTCAGCCAAGTACGAATTTCTTCACCTGCAGGACAGTTTTAATCAGTCTTAGTCTTTTAATTTTTTTATTAAGTTCATTTGACATGCATGTCAACACTTGTGTAAGTTTAAGGTGTACACAGCATGTTACCTTGATACATACATATGATTGTCCATGTAAGGATATTTATCACATCACATAATTATAGTACAGTATTATAGTCTGTAGTCTAATTAGTCTTACCCTTAACCCAGCTTTTTTTTCCATGTTCCAAATTTTAGCATGTGCTCAAAAGGAAATAAACAGATGGGAACAAAAATTTATACGTAAACATATATCACAGCTTGTTTACAGGGACTGTTGGGAAGTATTTCTCTCTTGGGGCGCCTGGGTGGCTCAGCTGTTAAGCAGCTGCTTTCAGCTCAGGTCATGATCCCAGGCTCGTGGGATCGAGCCCGTCATCAGGCTCTCTGCTCAGCAGGAAGCCTGCTTCTCCCTCTCCCACTCCCCCTGCTTGTGTTCCCTCTCTTGCTGTATCTCTCTCTGTCAAATAAATAAAATCTTTAAAAAAATTCTCTCTAGTCTGAGGAGTATGACTAGTTGTTTTCTTAAACAACTGGTTAGTTTTTGTTTTTAAAGATTTTATTTATTTATTTGACAGACATGGAGAGATGGAACACAAGCAGGGGGAATGGGAGAGGGAGAAGCAGGCTTCCACCTGAGTGGGGAGCCCGATTCGGGGCTCGATGTGGGGCTCAATCCTGGGATCCGGAAACCCCGGGACCATGACCTGAGCCAAAGGCAAATATTCAACCAACTCAGCCACCCAGGCGCCCCAACAACTGGTTAGTTTTTTTGTGACATCTTACAGTTGTTTGTGTTTTGGTGGCTAGAAGGCTAAGAGTCAAATTTGTGGTCTGCCTCTAGCAAGTATGGAAGCATAGATATATATGCATGTATGTATATGTACGTACACACACACACACACACATATATATGTATGTAACAGCATGGATGAACCTTACTGCTTGATTCTTCATTGTCCTTTGGTCCTGAAAGGTAACATATTTCTGCTAGAGACTTTTTCAAAGGGGAATTCTGAGGGTTTTACCCAGCATCTGCCATAGTACATTTTCCAGAAATCATCTAGACCAGCTGCTTAGATGTTTCAATTGCCCTTATTTAGCTGGTGGGTCTTTCCTTCTGTTGCTGTTTCTTTTCCGCTTCAGACTTCTGTGTTCTGTGCAAGTTCAGGCTTGGGCCACCTCCTGATCTCTTCCACCCCTGCCCTATGTAGCCCCATGGACGTGGAATTATTTTTTCTCTTTTTCTCAGTGACTGTTATTCTTGAGAAAATGCTGAGGAATAAAGTTCCCTGCCTCATTATATAAGAAAAGTCTCATGTCTTTAAGAACTCTGTAATAGAAAAAAGGAACTAACTGGGGAGGGGGTTGTTGGGAGAGGGTGCTGGAGTTACATTATATGTTTAAATAAATAAAATAAAATAAAAGATGGCTGGTAGCCTTAAATTTTATATCAAGCAGCCATTTACTGAATTCAAGTTGTCCTTACATGTTATGTTAATAAAACTAAATCACTATCAAAAAAAAAAAGGAACTAACTGTAGAATGCGACTTAGAACTTAAGGAATTTTCCTTGGTTGATGCTTGGGGTTCATTTCTTGCAGGTTTGTGTGATGATTTGAGTTTAATATTCTTAAAATTTGTCCTTTCTTCCCCTAGGTGAATGTTGGATGTGTACCCAAAAAGGTAGAATTTCTATTTCTTCTTCCTTCCACACTTCTTTTACATGTTTGATAAAGCAATGCATTGATTTATTAGCTTAGAGTGCATGAATGAGATATTATCTAGGCCCAGTAATTAGGACTGGTCCATCTGCACAGGATTGCTTTTTCTCAGTCTAAATGACTGAATGGAATCTGCTTAAGTATTCCCATTTAATCCTGTAGCCTCATGGATTCTCTTAACAACTGTGGTAGTCCTTTCCTGCTATCTCTGTTGTAGGGCACATTGAACGAACTTGTCCTTCACCTGTGGAAAAAGAGGAAGAAATGGCAGCTCTTATTTCCAAAGCTGCCACTTGCTTGTGCTGGCAAATAATTTTACTCCACGTTTGAATGTGCTTTAACATGTTCTAATCCTAAACTTACAACCTTTTGTTACTGAGATTACATTCTAAACTGGCATTTTTTTTGATAACAGGTAAACAAATATTCCTAATCTCTTCAGTGACACATACCTGAGTATAATGCCAGAAGGGTTTTTTATAATCTGTTCCCTAGTATAGGTAGGTGGGTTTGGGTCTTTGTGTTTGTTTTGTTTTTTTGTTTTTATCATAGGAAAGTTTCTTTTTTACTGTGGGACACTTTACCTCAATTTTTTTCTTTGCTTTTGGTCTTAGATTTTGTACCCTGTTCTAATTGGAGTCATGCAATTATGATATATAAATTATGTAAATCAGTTATAAAGTAGTTTAAACCAGTTATGGTAGTAAATTAATTGATTGGTGCTACCTCATTATTTAAAAATACCATCTGGGTATAGTAGCCTGAATTGGTAAGATTTTGTTCCCGTACATTATGTTTCATTTATTCCTTCTATTCTGATCACATGTGCAGGACATTTACCTTCTATTTTCATAGGGCTCTACTGACTTCAATGTGCTTTTTGTGTTCTTGAAGATCAGTTGGTAATTGCCTCTTGTTTTCGAGAACAGGCTAAAGCCTGGAGTAACTGCTGTCCAGAAGGATAGAGTGGGGTAGCAGTAGAGAAGAAATCAGGTGGATGAGCCTATCATATAGAGCTTCTCCAGAGGGTGTTGGATGCTATAGCATCATATATAATACGAATTGGAAGTAAATAAATATGGTACCTCATGATGGGTTGACGTATAGTTGTGTTTCTTAAAATAACCCATTTTATTTTGTAGTACTGACAAACCTGTCATATGTACTATTTAAGATAAACAATCTAGCAGATAAAATGGTTAATTCTATATTATATGAATTTCACCTCTGTTTTACTTTTTTTTTTTTAAGATTTTATTTATTCATTTGTTAGAGAGAGAGAGAGCAAGCACAGGCAGACAGAGTGGCAGGCAGAGGCAGAGGGAGAAGCAGGCTCCCTGCCAAGCAAGGAGCCCGATGTGGGACTCGATCCCAGGATGCCGGGATCATGACCTGAGCCGAAGGCAGCCGCTTAACCAACTGAGCCACCCAGGCGTCTCTTTACCTCTATTTAAAAAAACGAGCAGAATCCAGCGGGGTCACCAATTACTCATCTTGAGGTGTAACTGGAAAACAGTACAAAGAAGAAATCTAAGGCTTATCAAAAACAGACTCTCAGTTTTTCTTTGTCTGACAAAGAAAAATGATAGTTTGTCAGTCATCTAGAGTTCTGGATGCCAACTGGAATTCAGCTATCATGATGATCAGTTGGCCTAAAAGGCCTTTACGGATTTTAGGCTGCATTCCACAGAGATGCAACAAACCTTTGAGTTCCAAATGCCTAATTAAACAAGTCCTTGACAAGGACATGTTCATAGGTACCGAATTTATAAGAGGGATTCATTCTCTTAAGGTTTTCAGTCCTCAGCTTGATCTCATAGCTTCTTCTAAATCACTTCACTGTAAAGCTACAGGTGCATTTCCATTCCCTAGAATTAATCGTAGAAGATGGGGCTTCAACAAATCTGAAACTTAAACAGAGGATGTAAGCAATAATAAATTTTACCAGAAGGACTGGGAAGCTTATAACATCCTGCTTCTATGGCATTTATAAAGTAGGGAATGTAATAGAAATAATTTCCTGCATTTCAGCAGCTTCCTTACAACATCTGTCTGGTCATATTGCTGAGCTTTTAGAATGTTTAGTTTTATTTTTAAGTTAAAGTTCATTATTTTTATCTGCTATTACATAGTTACCTTTCATGCATGATTTCTTTCTTTCCTCAGGACTCATGTACTGCTCTTGTGGCTACTTTTTTTTTTTTTTAAACAGGTAATGTGGAACACGGCTGTCCACTCTGAATTCATGCACGATCACGTTGATTATGGCTTTCAAAGCTGTGAGAGTAAATTCAATTGGCGGTAAGCGTTAATGCTCAGAGGGTTCTGTTTAGAAATATATTTATCTTTCGGGACGCCTGGGTGGCTCAGTTGGTTAGGCAGCTGCTTTCGGCTTAGGTCATGATCCCAGCGTCCTGGGATTGAGTCCCACATCGGGCTCCTTGCTTGGCAGGGAGCCTGCTTCTCCCTCTGCCTCTGCCTGCCACTCTGTCTGCCTGTGCTCGCTCTCTCTCTCTCTCTAACAAATAAATAAATAAAATCTTTAAAAAAAATTAAAAAAAAAAGAAATATATCTTTCATAAGTAAATGAGCTATAAACTTTTTTGGGGAGGGTGTTACTGTGGTAAAATGTATATAACAAACCTTTGCAGGTGACAGATATATCCGTGGCCTTGATTGTGATGCTGGTTTTAAGGTGTGTACTTCTCTCTAAACTCATCAAGTTACATACACTAAATATGTACAGTTTTTTGTATGTCAGTCTTACCTCAATAAAATGGTTTTCAAAGACATGAAAAGTCCATTTTAGCTATTTTTAAGTTGCCGGTGTAGGGCCATTAAGTATATTCATAGTGTTGTGCAACGATTACCACCATCCATTTCGAGAACCTCTCCACCAACCAGAACAGAAGCAAGGTGCTCATTAGACAATAACTCATCTCCCCTCCCCCCTCCCCTCAGTCCTTGGTATCACCATCCTACTTTCTGTCTCTATGAATTTGCCTTCTTCATACTTCATACTTCATACGACATTTGTCCTTTTTTTTTTTTAAGATTTTATTTATTTATTTCACAGACAGAGATCACAAACAGGCAGAGAGGCAGACAGAGAGAGAGGAAGGGAAGCAGGTTCCCTGCTTAGCAGAGAGCCCAATGAGGGGCTCAATTCCAGGACCCTGAGATCATGACCTGAGCCGAAGGCAGAGGCTTTAACCCACTGAGCCACCCAGGTGCCCCAGAATTTCATTCCTTTTTTTTTTTTTTTTTAAAGATTTTATTTATTTATTTGACAGACAAAGATCACAAGTAGGCAGAGAGGCAGGCAGAGAAAGAGGGAGAGGCAAGCTCCCTGCCGAGCAGAGAGCCCGATGCGGGGCTCGATCCCAGGACCCTGAGATCATGACCTGAGCCGAAGGCAGAGGATTAACCCACTGAGCTACCCAGGTGCCCCTTCATTCCTTTTTAAAGCTGAAAAATATTCCCTGTGTTCATACCACATTTTGTTTATCCATTCAGCCTTCAGTGGACTTTGGTTGTTTCTGCCTTTAGTCTGCGGTGAATAATGCTGCTGTGAACACTGATCTACAAGTCCCTGCTTTTGGGTCTATACCTAGGAGTGAAATTGCTGGGTCAAACAGCAGTTTTATTTATTATCATTTATTTTTTTTAATTTTATTTATTTATTTTTAAAGATTTTGTTTATTTATTTGATAGATAGAGATCACAAGTAGGCAGAGAGGCAGAGAGAGAGAGGAGGAAGCAGGCTGTCTGCAGAGCAGAGAGCCTGATGCGGGACTCGATCCCACGACCCTGGGATCATGACCCGAGCTGAAGGCAGCAGCTTTAACCCACTGAGCCACCCAGGCGCCCCTATTTATTATCATTTAAAAATTTCTTTATGTGTTTCCTCACCTCACCCCTCAAATGGCGATTTTATGTTTAACTTTGACAGGAACTGCCATAAACTTTTAGGAGCCATCAAAATTTTCAAAATTTTCAGAAATCCATCAATCCATCCACTTATTCAACAAACATTTATCGGATGGCCCCTAAGTACTAGGGACTTGTCAAAGCAGCTCTCCCTGTCTTGTCTGCAGCACGACATTTACATACCGTGGATGCCACGGGAACATCCTCCCTGGAGTAGAGTAAGGGTTCTCTACATATGGCAGAGCAGATGGGCACAGGGGAAGGGGCAGCTGCCTTCAGAGATACTCCCTCCTAGGGATCTTGTTGACTGCTCTGTGTGTGTGTGTGTGTGATTCTCTGCTGAAAGGGGTGTTCAGGGACAGATGCCCCAGTCACTAAGGGAAAGAAGAGAACCTTGTTTCTCAGCACTGACTCAAGTTTCATTACAGCGTTATAAAGGAAAAGCGTGATGCCTATGTGAGCCGCCTGAATGCCATCTATCAAAATAATCTCACCAAGGTGCGTGTGCTGGGTTTGGGGTTTGGAGAG
Organism: Taxidea taxus jeffersonii; assembly: GCA_003697995.1. NCBI lineage: Eukaryota > Metazoa > Chordata > Mammalia > Carnivora > Mustelidae > Taxidea > Taxidea taxus. Next base: position 15,920 of record RCUC01149526.1, read on the forward strand.
GGGGCTGTTCTCTGCTGGAGTGTGCTGCTGGTCTGGCCAGACAAAAAAAACATAGCCTTTGCACATATCTCTTGTTTCTTTAATTTCTGTTGCAGTTAATGGTTTTGAGGTTGACCTGCCAGAGCGAGTCTCTGCTCTGGAGGCGTCTTTTTTCTACAGAGTGGGCAGCGCCTGCTGTGATGGGTAGGCCAGGTCTCTCATGATGGCCTCCCCTTGAGTAGGCCTGGCCCTCCAGTTAGTTCTAGAAACCCAAAACAGAGACTTATTTACACAACAATACACCAGCTTATTAATTCAGATCAGAAGTATAGCCTGGCTGGAAGGCTGCCATTGCTTATTTGCTGCCAGCAGCCTCATCCTTGGTGGCAAGATATACTCAAGAGAACAAATTATAGTTCAGAAGGTTGTTTTGTGAATGAAGTCTGATCAAGTACACCGGGCAAAGGCCTGTTTACCTTCAGCAAATATATATTATCTTTTGCGAGTCTCTGGCTTTTTCTGCCTTGGTGCTTAAATATTGTACTTCCCCTTGGGGCTGCTGGAGACGTTGACAAATGGTGCACCATCCGGCTGCTGCCCTTTTTCTTTTCTTTTTTTCCTCTAAGAGAGGGAAAGAGAGAAAGAGCCCAGGGAGGGGCAGAGGGAGAAGCAGACTCCCTGCCAAGCAGGGAGCCTGTCGTGTGTCTTAGTCCCAGGACTCTGGGATCATGACCTGAGCCGAAGGCAGGCACGTAAGGACTGAGCCACCCAGGAGTCCCCAGCTGTCCTTTTCTTGACAGTGTATATCCCACCACCCTTCATTTGCCTTCGTGGTTTCACTTTGCAGGTTCTAAGATTTCTGCATAGCTTAGATTGTGTTTAGATCAGTAGATAGTTGGTGATATTTGGGCCCACATAATCTCATTGGCAGCATGTCTATAAGCCCGCTTTTAGGGTTCAGTTACTTTTATAAATGGCTAACCTCATATATATTTATAATGATTCTTATTCATTGGGTTTATTTTTTTGGAGGGTGATATTTTCTTTTTTTTTTTAAAGAATTTATTTATTTGACAAAGAGTGAAAGAAGGAGAGAGAGCACAAGCAGGGAGAGCAGCAGAGGGAGGGGGGAAGCAGGAAGCAGGATGCGGGTCTCGATCCCAGGACGTGAGATCATGACCTGAGCTGAAGGCAGAGGCTTAACCCACTGAGCTACCCAGGTGCCCCCGGAGGGTGATATTTTCTGGCCTTAATCCCAGTTCAAGTATTTGAGGGCCTTTGGTCCCCTCTACATGGATGGCAAGACATTTTAAGACCATTAGACATGAGCGTAGAGTTACCACTTGTTATACTAAGACACCCACATCAATTTAAAGAAAAATGGAGTGAGCTTATATACTTTTGCAGAAGAGCTAGGAAAGTCACTCAGGAAACAGAATTTTTTTTTTTTTTTTTTTTTTTTTTTTAATATTCACAAATCTCGGTGTGTAGTCAAACTTACTGTATGTGACCTTATGGGAAAGGAATTACTTATAGTCAATCTGGAAATTTTGACTAGGGAAGGATACTTTCTGTCAAGTATCCTAGGAAATGAAAATAAAAATTCTATCTGTTCCTCTCCCCCATGATTATTATTGGCAGTGGACCCAGACCCCTCTTTGTCTAGCACCCTGTGGGAAACCATCTCTCCTGAGGAAGGTTTTTCTTGTGGCTTCTGGCACTGACCTTGATTCAGCTTGGCTAAGCAGGGCACCTGGAGGGCTATTTGGGAAGGAGGAAATAACTTAATTCAGAACAGAGCATGTTCCGAAATGTCGAAATATGCTCTTTTGTGATCAAGCTCCCACGGTTGCATTGCCCTGGTAAATTGCCCACATTCACTTGCCAATACCCATATCACAGCTTCAGAAGCTTGCCCTCATTCCCCGAAAGGGAGGCCCCGGCACTGAGGGTGGCAGAGTCTGACTTCGTAACATCTCTAGCACAGAACTTCATTGTTGTGGGATTTTGTGGTATATTTCCATTTTGTTTGAGAAAACAGAAGTGTTGCGTTTCCCTCCCTTGGCCAGAGTGTTCCTCTTTTGCCTCTGCTTTCTTCACCTTTATCCTTTTGTCTCTCTGAGCCTTCTGTGCCTTCTCCAGACACGCCGTTCTTCAGTGTGATTTCACTGCCAGTGAGGAGGACTTTCTCCCCAACTCCTGCGGACAGAGGTGGAGGGTTTCTTCCTGGGGAGGTGACTGGCACATATTTTTTTGGTCTCTGGATTTTGGCCCAAGATAGCATCTTTATAGCTTCCTGCGGCCCACTTCCGGCATCACACGGCAACTCCCTTACCTAAGGGTCAGTGAACAGACGTTCCGCAGAAGGAGACGTGACAGAGTGTCTTGGTGTCAGCAAACCTCAAATCCAGACAGCCTCATAGAGGGGGAAAGGGCAAATATGTCACCACAGGTGTTGTTGTATCTTGAGCACAGGCTAATGTCACGGTCCCTTCTCCAGTCCCATATAGAAATCATCCGTGGCCACGCAGCATTCACATGTGATCCGGAGCCCACGGTAGAGGTCAGTGGGAACAAGTACACTGCTCCTCACATCCTGATTGCCACAGGTGGCGTGCCCTCACGTCCTCAGGAGAGCCAGATCCCCGGTGAGTCTTCTTAAGGCCAACACTTGTTGCTAACAGTCAAACGGAGTATACTGTTGTCTTCAGCCTTCCGAGCGATGCTAGGGGATCCGCCTGTTCCAGTTCTTTCTCTTGGGCAAGGCCACGCGGAGGAAAAGGCCTCCGCAGAACCTAAATGTAATTGGCTTAACTGGTGCCTGGTGATGGGACAAAGGTACTTCTTCCAGGTCCAAGCTCAGACAGCCTACAGGTAACACGGCAAGAAGGATCAAGAAGAATCTCATCCTTTCAGCATGACAGAGATGGTCACCCACCTGGGTTTGTCACCTGGGTGGTTATTTGCAAGACATGTTCTTTTTTTTGTTTTGTTTGTTTGTTTATTTTAAAGATTTTATTTATTTATTTATTTGAGAGAGAGAGAATGAGAGGAGAGAGGTCATATGTGGGACTCGATCCCAGGACTCCAGGATCACGACCTGAGCTGAAGGCAGTTGCTTAACCAACTGAGCCACCCAGGCGCCCCTACAAGACATGTTCTATACTTATGTTTTGTTTAAGGAAGTGAAATCTTGTATGGATATAACTTAATGACCTACTAAGCCTTCTCGGTATGCAGTTTTCTCTCTTACAGAGAAAATTATAAAAGTAAAGCACTAAGGAATTTCAGATAGTCCTATTGGCTCTTGCATTTTGTGCACACAGGGATAAACTATGAACATACTGCCTTATTCTCACATAAGAAACATGGTTCATGTCTTTCTCCCCAGCTAAATTATAAGGTCTTTTTGGGCGGTGACCCTGGCTTATCCATATTTTGTATTCTCCCTGGATTGGCCTCATAAGATCTGTGACCAACCTGAATTAAATGGGAAATTTTGAATGTATATGCATTTATTTGTTCTCTCTGGGTAGAGGATCCAAAACTTACATCAGCTTTAAAAGGAGGTTCATGACCCCCAAAAGGTCAGGAGCAACTACTCTAAAAGACGGTAAGGTACTATTCTCAAGTACCTTAAAATTTAATGGAAAGATTGGACATAAGCATCCTAATATGAAGCAGTCTTCAAGACGGATTATTAAGTGAAAAAAAGCAAGGTATGAAACAGTGTGTATAGTATGCTACAATTTGTGTCATTTTCAAAAGGCAGGAAGACTGTCCACATGCACTGGAATATCTCTGGAAAAATACTAATAGCCCTGTCATGCTGACTCCCTTAAAGGAGAGGACTAGAGGTCGGGGGTGGGAAAGACTGCTTTTCACTAGATGCTCTGTTGTGCTTTTCGAATTTTTAAAATGTATACATTTACTAATTTAAAACATATTATAAAAACACATACAAAGAATTAAATAAAAAGTCAGTATTCCAAGGTTATTTCTAGGCTTAGGGTGCTCACGGGTGGGACAGATTACTATGGGATGGCATCAACCAAAAAGACTTTCCAGGAAAAGGGAGGCTAACAAATTGAGCAGTAAGTGCTAAGGAAGAGGAAGATCGAAAGAACCAGTGGGAAATAAAGATGTCTTCGAAAGATATTGAGCCAATTCGACCAGTTTTTCCAGTACTGAAGTTCTGGGGGCCCATTCATTAAGCTGAGACTAGAAAAGGATTAGGGCCAGATTGCGGAGACTTACAAAGTCAAATGAAGGAATCTCTAGAATTCACAACTGGGTCAAATAACTGTTAGCTTATAAATAGAGTTGTGACAAGATGTAAGTGATAATTTTAGACAACTGATCTGACAGGGATTCACAGAGGAGGGAGATGAGTGCAGAGAGCTGTCACAGTAGAATGTGTGGGGGTGATGATATGGTGCTGAACCCCAGCGTTAGCATCTGATCTGTAAAGGAGAAGCTCGGTTCTGCAGATGCTTACTGAGCCGCTGCTGCAGGCCAGGCCTCAGAAAGGAGGACAGGCATAACGGACTCAGAAGGAAGAATCAGCTGCTGGATTTCATTGATTCCAGGACACATTAAAAAAAAAAGTATATTCATCACCTGTGAAATCAGGATGTGTCCTTTATTTTGTATTAAAGATTTATTTATTTTAGAGTGAGAAAGAGATCACAAGTGGGAGGGGAAGGGAGAAGGAGAGAGAGAATCTCAAGCAGACTCTCCATTGAGAGTGGGGCCCAATGCGGGACTTGATCTCACGACCCTGAGATCATGACCTGGGCCACGACCAAGAGTCAAGAGTCGGATGCTTAACTGATTGCACCCCCAGGTGCCCCGGATGTGTCCTTTAATCATGGCACCTTGAATTTGGCAAAGTGTAATATTTTTATTAATTGATGAAATGCTGTGGGTGGTGTTGAGAGAAGGAATCCTAGATGGACAACTCAGGGTTTCATTTGGGTTTTTGGTGGAAAGTGTTCCATTTAACTGGAGTGGTAAACTTGGGAGAGGGATACAGCTGGGACCTAAGTTTAAGATTCAATTCTCTCTCTTTTTTTTAAGATTTTATTTATTTATTTGACAGACCGAGATCACAAGTAGACAGAGAGGCAGGCAGAGAGAGAGGGGCGGGGGAAGCAGGCTCCCTGCTGAGCAGAGAGCCTGATGTGGGGCTTGATCCCAGGACTCTGGGATCATGACCTGAGCCAAAGGCAGAGGCTTTAACCCACTGAGCCACCCAGGTGCCCTTAAGATTCAATTCCAAACGTGCTGAGTTTGAAGCAAAGTAGAATTATGTAGTGGGGCAGTTAGAAATCTGGGACTGGGACTTGGGGAAAAGGTCAAAACTGGAATATTTGAAAGTCCTCTACCGTCAGGGGAGAGTTGGTTGAAACCTTTGAAGAAAAACACAGAAGAGAGCCAAGGCTGAGCCGAGGGGTTCACACCTGCATTTGGGGGCAGGAGAATGAAACAGAGCTGGCAGAGTCTCCTCATGAAAGCCAAGACGATCTTAGTTCCTCAGAAAAATGTAATAGGTAGTCATCACTGCTCTTAATTCTAGAGAGAAAATGAAAATGTGTACTCAGGGAAGGCTGGGTTGGCAGCTTCCCAAGTGGAGACTTTGACAAAACTTGTCAAGACAGTATGTGATGGCCGAGAAAGCGTCTGGGTCCTGTACAAAATTTTGATACTCTTTTATAAGAGAAAGCTTGGTCTGTGTGATCTGTATTGCATTTTCTTCCCTAGGGGCCAGCCTAGGAATAACGAGTGATGGATTTTTCCAACTGGAAGAATTGCCTGGGTAAGCTCTTTGTTCTTCCTCAGTCTCTCTGGCTAATGCTCCTTCTGCCCCCCCCCCCCATTAAATGCAGGCTTTCCTTGAATTTTCTTCACCTGCTTCTCTTTTTATGGCCTTGGGTATCTCATCCACTAATATCCCCAGTGAACAACTCAGATCTGTCTCTCTCTCTCTCTTTCTTTCTTTTTGGTTTATTTATTTATTTGAGAGAGAGCGGAGAGGGGCAGAGGGAGAGGGAGAGAAGCAGGTTCCCCGCTAAGCGCAGAGCCCAGCCTAGGGCTCAGTCTCAAAACCCTGAGATCACGACCTGAGCTGAAATCAAGAGCCAGTCGCTTAACCACCTGAGGCACCCAGGTGCCCCCTGACTCAGATCTTTCATTACAGTTTTTAAATTTTTTTTTTTTTAAGATTTTATTTATTTATTTTTCAGATAGAGAGTGCAGGAGCGAGCACAGGCAGACAGAGTGGCAGGCAGAGGCAGAGGGAGAAGCAGGCTCACTGCTGAGCAAGGAGCACGATGTGGGACTCGATCCCAGGACGCTAGGATCATGACCTGAGCCGAAGGCAGCCGCTTAACCAACCGAGCCACCCAGGCGTCCCTCATTACAGTTTTTAGAGTGTTTTTAGAATTAAACACACGGTGGTTTTGAAGAATAAATAGTAAAATCCTAAAACCATCTTCCTTCTTCACCTGAATACAGCATCATCTGCTGATGTGTCTCAAGTAACTGATTCTGGTTTCCAGAGCTGCTGGTGCCCAGGGAATCTCCATAAATGAAAGCCCTGTCACTTGCACAAAAGAGAGGTTTTCTGGATTTGTCCTCCATGTGGGTTTGCCCAAACAAGCTTCGTAAATGTCTCTCACGGATTTAGATGAGTAGGAAAAAAAACTACTGAGGAAGACTGCTTCTCTGATTTGAAGAAGCTGCTGGTTGCAGGCTTTCTAGGTTGGAGCGACCGTTTTGGCTCAGGATGGGCCTTTATCTCCCTCTAAGTAGCACTGAATCTGGAAATCATTATTGCTCAATGCTACTGCTCCCTCGAGGGGCTGCCAAGCCTGTTCGAGGTCTTAATCCTGTGTTTCGTAAAGGCCTTCACGGAGGGTGACTAATAACCCATTGTCCGTACCTTTACCTTAATTCACCTGGAGCAGCAGATGGTGAAGAAGGGGCAAGAGGTCTTCTCTGAGTCTCTCAGCTGCAGTGGAAACCTCCCAAGATATTCGGAAACCTCCGAAGGTATTCGGAGCAGGCACTCTTCTGACTTCGAGGGAGGCACAGTCCATTTTATATTTGTCTGCAGGGCACACAACTGCATCAGAGAACCACTCCTCTTCCCTCGTGATCTGCCCAGTCCTGTTTGGTTTTAGGGTTAAATGAGGACACGTGGGAGAATGTTTCCAGAAATGTGGTCATGACTTGTCATGTCTGGATGATACAAGTCAATCTAGACTCACCCTCGTAGAAGCTACCTTACAGATACCTGTCCCTGAGGTCTTTTAAAATAAAGGATTTAAAAATCAAATCATTTATTTTAACATACTTAGAATGCTAGCAAAACAACTTTAATAAGTAAATTTATGTGTGTTAGGAACAAAAGACTCTGGGAACATAGGAAATGAATGAACAATTTTTTTTCTTTTTCTTTTTTAAAGATTTTATTTATTTGAGAGAGAGAGTGCATGAGCGTGCGTGTGTGGGGAGGAGGGAGAGGGAGAAAGAATCTGAAGCAGATGCCTCATTGAGCGGGGCTCGATCTCATGACCTCGAGAAAGGAGCAGAGGTCAAACAATAGGAAGGAGGGATGTTGAGATGGAAGAGCTATTTCATGGTTTCCAGGCTATGGGGACATTTCTCTTTTCAAACTCTGGGTTGTAAGGTAAGCTGACGTGCAGCTCTCTGGGTTCACGCTTCGTCCTCTATTTAGACCAGACCCCTCTGATGGCACAGACTCACCCCATGGATACCTTACCTTTGGAAGGTAGTAAAGAAAGATTTCCTCTGGGGCGCCTAGATGGCTCAGTGGGTTAAGCCTCTGCCTTCGGCTCAGGTCATGTTCCCAGGGTCCTGGGATTGAGCCCCACATCAGGCTCTCTGCTCAGCAGGGAGCCTGCGTCCTTTCCTCTCTCTCTGTCTGCCTCTCTGCCTACTTGTGATCGCTGTCTGTCAAATAAATAAATAAAATCTTTAAAAAAAAAAACAAAACTTTCCTCTGCTCTTCCCGGATTGCTTGGTTCTTATCCAAGCACTGTAACCATCGAAGAGGACTGAGGTTCTTTGAAGCCTCGGAGAACCCAGCCCTGACTGGAGCGGCTCCAGCTCAGGGGTATTGACGCTCCAGGCTGTAGCGTGGAAGGAATCCTCATTGCCCTAGGACCGGGATTGGCTTCTCCACCCCTGATTCAGACCTTCATTAGCATTTATCTGGTGCTGAAGATGCCTTCTTAGACTGAAATTTAGGCAGGGGAGTCTACTTTCATTCAGATCTACCCTGCAAGTTACATGGCTTGCTTTAAGTAGCCTGTAACCTACTGCAAAGATTGGTAGAATTGAAGAGTGATCAAGGAGAAGTTCTGAAGTTCAGTGGATTGTGTGTCTGCCTTCGACCCAGATCATGGTCCCAGGCTCCTGGGATGGAGCCCTGCATTGGGCTCCCTGCTCAGTGGGAAGCCTGCTTCTCTCTCCCATTCCCCCTGCTTGTGTTCCCTCTCTCGCTGACTCTCTCTGTCAAATCAATAAATAGAAATCTTAAAAAAAAAAAAAAAAAGGAGCAGTTATGAACAGGGAAGAATCATGGTGAGTTAGTTGCCAGTTTTAGTTCTAGGTATGAAGGTCACTCATAAGGAGTCATCTTGGGGAGCACCTGGATACTTAGTCGGTTTACTGCCTACCTTTGGCTCAGCTAGGTCATGATCTCCAGGTCCTGGGATGGAGCCCCCACATTGAGCTTCCTGCTCAGCAGGGAGCCTGGTTCTCTCTCTCTCTCTCTCTCTCTCCCCCTCTCTCCCTCTCCCCTTCAGCCCCTCCGCACCGCTTGTTCACTCTCTTTCAAATAAATATGATCTTTTTTAAAAAGCCGTCTCTAGTTTCAAAGGTTTCTTTTTTTCCTCTCTGAAGAAATGAGGCAAAAGAACTTTTTAAAAAAAGATTTATTTATTTATTTGAGAGATAGAGTGAGAGTGAAGAGAGTGGTGGAAGGGGAGAGAGAGAAAATCTTTTAAGCAGACTCCACGCTGAGCATGAAGCCTGACTCGGGGCTCGATTTCACAACCGTGCGGTCACAACCGGAGCCCAAACCAAGACTCGTTGCTCAACCAATAGCACCACCCAGGCGCCCTGAGACTGAAGAACTTTTGATAACTAAAAATATACTTCCCTTCTACAAAGGGATATTTTCTACATAAAACTGCAATGTGGCATCCAGGAATGAATCTTGGAGCTGCAAGAGGAAATGAATGGAAAAACTGGTGATGTCTGAATAAAGTCTGGAGTTTAGTCAGTAGCAATGTACCAACGTCCATTTCTTAGTTTGACAAGAGTACCGTGATCTTGCAAGATGTTAACTTGCAGAAGAGCAGTGCAGAGTGTATATAGGACACCTCTGTAGTGTCTTTTTAACTTTTCCGTAATCTAAAATTATTCTAAAATAAGTTTATTTAAAAATATTAACCTTCTCTCTCATTTTAGCCGCAGTGTCATTGTCGGTGCGGGCTACATTGCTGTAGAGATAGCTGGGATTCTTTCTGCTCTGGGTTCAAAGACATCACTAATGATACGGCATGATAAGGTAAATTCTTTGCTTTTTTCCTTTTCCCTTCCTTTTGCTTGATCTTTTAAAAAAATCTACCCTGAGGGGCACCTGGGTGGCTCAGTGGGTTAAAGCCTCTGCCTTTGGCTCGGGTCATGATCTCAGGGTCCTGGGATCGAGCCCCATATCAGGCTCTCTGCTCAGTGGTGAGCCTGCTTCCCCTCCTCTCTCTCTGCCTGCCTCTCTGTCTACTTGTGATCTCTGTCTGTCAAATAAATAAATAAAATCTTAAAAAAAAAAATCTACCCTGAGAATATTCAAGATGAGGGTGTAAAGCATGTGGAAGTCAGTTGGTTTATTCTGCATGGAACTGCAGAGAAGCGATTTGAATTGGGCTGTATGTCCTTATCAGCTGCCAGCTGATAATGATTTTGATTGGATCAAACTGGCTGGTATTTTCATCCTGAAGTAGTAGATGGTATCAGGTGCCTTAAAAGGAAACCTGCAGGCTTAAATATAAATTTAGTTAAATTGAACAGACTGTCAGGTTAATTTCTTCTGGAAATCAATTAATTCTGGAAATCAATTTTGTATGATCAGAGGGTAGTGTTGGATTAATAACGTTCAGTCAAAAAAATTTACTACAGTGTTTGCATTAAAAGAAAACATATCAAAGATACTTGCACACCTATGTTCATGGCAGCATTATTCACAAGAGCCCAGGCATCAATGAAGCAGCCGAAGTGTCCGTTGACACATGAATGAGTCAACAAAATGTGTATATCATACAATAGAATATTATTCAGCCTTAAAAGGATGGACATTCTGACTTGGGCTACACATGGATGAACTTGGAGAACATTACGCCAGATGAAATAAACCAGTCACAAAAAGACAAATCTTATGATTCCCCTTATATGAGGTATCTAGTCAAACTCATAAAAACAGAAAGTGGAATGGTGGGTTACCAGGGTTGAGGGCGGAAGGAAGTGGGGAGCTGTTTAATGAGTGTAGAGTTTCAGTTTTGCAAGAAGTAAAGTTCTGGAGATGGCTGGCACAACAATGAGTAGACATAACACTCCAAAACTGTATCCTTAGAAATGGTTAAGTCAGTAAATTTAAAGTTATGTATTTTTTTTCCTTTTTTTTTTTAACTTTATATAAGCTTTATTTAAACATATAATGTAACCCCACCACCCTCTCCCAACCCCTCTTTCCCCCACCCCCCTCAGATTGTTTTATGATATTAAGAGTCTCTTTTGGTTTGTCTCCCTCCCGATCCCATCTTCTTTCATTTTACTTTTCCTACCACCTTAACTCCCACCCCCGTTGCATCTCCACTTCCTCATATCAGGGAGATCATGTGGTAGTTGTCTTTCTCCAGTTGACTTATTTCGCTAAGCATAATACGCTCTAGTTCCATCCATGTCGCAAATGGTAAGATTTCATTTCTTTTGATGGCTGCATAGTATTCCTTCGTATATATATATACCACATCTTCTTTATCCATTCATCTGTTGATGGACATCTAGGTTCTTTCCATAACTTGGTTATTGTGAACATTGCTGTTATAAACATTCGGGTACACGTGCCCCTTTGGATCACTACGTTTGTATCTTTAGGATAAATACCCAGTAGTGCAATTGCTGGGTCATAAGGTAGCTCTATTTTCAATTTTTTAAGGAACCTCCATGCTGTTTTCCAGAGTGGTTGCACCAGCTTGCATTCCCACCAACAGTGTAGGAGGGTTCCCCTTTCTCCACATCCTCACCAGCATCTGTCATTTCCTGACTTGTTCATTTTAGCCATTCTGACTGGTGTGAGGTGGTATCTCATTGTGGTTTTGATTTGTATTTCCCTGATGCCCAGTGATGTGGAGCACTTTTTCATGTGTCTGTTGGCCATCTGGATGTCTTCTTTGCAGAAATGTCTGTTCATGTCCTCTGCCCATTTCTTGATTGGATTATTTGTTCTTTGGGTGTTGAGTTTGCTAAGCTCTTTGTAGATTTTAGATACTAGCCCTTTATCTGATATGTCATTTGCAAATATCTTCTCCCACTCTGTCAGTTGTCTTTTGGTTTTGTTGACTGTTTCCTTTGCTGTGCAAAAGCTTTTGATCTTGATGAAGTCCCAATAGTTCATTTTTTCCCTTGCTTCCCTTGCCTTTGGCGTTGTTCCTAGGAAGAAGTTGCTGCGGCTGAGGTCGAAGAGGTTGCTGCCTGTGTTCTCCTCAAGGATTTTGATGGATTCCTTTCTCACGTTGAGGTCCTTCATCCATTTTGAGTCTATTTTCGTGTGTGGTGTAAGGAAATGGTCCAATTTCGTTTTTCTGCATGTGGCTGTCCAATGTTCCCAACACCATTTGTTGAAGAGGCTGTCTTTTTTCCATTGGATGTTCTTTCCTGCTTTGTCGAAGATTAGTTGACCATAGAGTTGAGGGTCTATTTCTGGGCTCTCTATTCTGTTCCATTGATCTATGTGTCTGTTTTTGTGCCAGTACCATACTGTCTTAATGATGACAGCTTTGTAGTAGAGCTTGAAGTCGGGAATTGTGATGCCACCAACTTTGGTTTTCTTTTTCAATATTCCTTTGGCTATTCGAGGTCTTTTCTGGTTCCATATAAATTTTAGGATTATTTGTTCCATTTCTTTGAAAAAATTGGATGGAATTTTGATAGGCATTACATTAAATGTGTAGATAGCTTTAGGTAGCATAGACATTTTCACAATATTTATTCTTCCAATCCATGAGCATGGAACATTTTTCCATTTCTTTGTGTCTTCCTCAATTTCTTTCATGAGTACTTTATAGTTCTCTGAGTATAGATTCTTTGCCTCTTTCGTTAGGTTTATTCCTAGGTATCTTATGGTTTTGGGTGTAATTGTAAATGAGATTGACTCCTTAATTTCTCTTTCTTCTGTCTTGTTGTTGGTGTAAAGAAATGCAACTGATTTCTGTGCATTGATTTTATATCCTGACACTACTGAATTCCTGTACAAGCTCTAGCAGTTTTGGAATGGAGCCTTTTGGGTTTTCCACATATAGTATCATATCATCTGCAAAGAGCGATAGTTTGACTTCTTCTTTGCCGATTTGGATGCCTTTAATTTCTTTTTGTTGTCTGATTGCTGAGGCTAGGACTTCTAGTACTATGTTGAATAGCAGTGGTGATAGTGGACATCCCTGCCGTGTTCCTGACCTTAACGGAAAAGCTCTCAGTTTTTCTCCATTGAGAATGATACTTGCCGTGGGTTTTTCATAGATGGCTTTGATAATATTGAGGTATGTGCCTTCTATCCCTACACTTTGAAGAGTTCTGATTAGGAAGGGATGTTGCACTTTATCAAATGCTTTTTCAGCATCTATTGAGAGTATCATATGGTTCTTGTTCTTTCTTTTGTTAATGTACTGTATCACATTGATTGATTTGCGGATGTTGAACCAACCCTGCTGCCCTGGAATAAATCCCACTTGGTCGTGGTGAATAATCCTTTTAATGTACTGTTGGATCCTATTGGCTAGTATTTTGGTGAGAATTTTCGCATCTATGTTCATCAAGGATATTGGTCTGTAATTCTCTTTTTTGATGGGATCCTTGTCTGGTTTGGGGATCAGGGTGATGCTGGCCTCATAAAATGAGTTTGGAAGTTTTCCTTCCATTTCTATTTTTTGGAACAGTTTCAGGAGAATAGGAATTAATTCTTCTTTAAATGGTTGGTAGAATTCCCCTGGGAAGCCATCTGGCCCTGGGCTTTTGTTTGTTTGGAGATTTTGGATGACTGTTTCAATTTCCTTACTGGTTATGGACCTATTCAGGTTTTCTATTTCTTCCTGGTTCAGTTTTGGCAGTTTATATGTCTCTAGGAAAGCATCCATTTCTTCCCGATTGTCGAATTTGTTGGCATAGAGTTGTTCATAATATGTTCTTATGATTGTTTGTATTTCTTTGGTGTTGGTTGTGATCTCTCCTCTTTCATTCATGATTTTATTTATTTGGGTCCTTTCTCATTTCTTTTGGATAAGTCTGGCCAGGGGTGTATCAATCTTATTAATTCTTTCAAAGAACCAACTCCTAGTTTCATTGATTTGTTCTATTGTTTTTTTGGTTTCTATTTCATTGATTTCTGCTTTGATCTTTATTATTTCTCTTCTCCTGCTGGGTTTAGGCTTTCTTTGTTGTTCTCTCTCGAGTTCCTTAAGGTGTAGGGTTAGGTTGTGTATTTGAGACCTTTCCTGTTTCTTGAGATAGGCTTGTATCGCTATATATTTTCCTCTCAGGACTGCCTTTGCTGTGTCCCACAGATTTTGGACCGTTCTGTTTTCATTATCATTTGTTTCCATGGTTTTTTTCAATTCTTCTTTAATTTCCTGGTTGACCCATTCATTTTTTAGAAGGATGCTGTTGAGTCTCCATGTATTTGTGCTCTTTCCACATTTCCTCTTGTGATTGAGTTCTAGCTTCAGAGCATTGTGGTCTGAAAATATGCAGGGAATGATCCCAATCTTTTGATACCTGTTGAGACCTGATTTATGACCCAGGATGTGATCTATTCTGGAGAATGTTCCATGGGCACTAGAGAAGAACGTGTATTCTGTTGCTTTGGGGTAGAATGTTCTGAATATATCTGTGATGTCCATCTCGTCCAGTGTGTCATTTAAGACCTTTATTTCCTTGTTGATCTTTTGCTTGGATGATCTGTCCATTTCAGTGAGGGGTGTATTAAAGTCTCCAACTATTATTGTATTCTTGTCAATGTGTTTCTTTGATTTTGTTATTAATTGGTTTATATAGTTGGCTGCTCCCATGTTAGGGGCATCGATATTTAAAATTGTTAGATCTTCTTGTTGGACATTCCCTTTGAGTATGATGAAGTGTCCTTCCTCATCTCTTATTATAGTCTTTGCCTTAAAATCTAATTGATCTGATATAAGGATTGCCACCCCAGCTTTCTTCTGATGTCCATTAGCATGGTAAATTGTTTTCCACCCCCTCACTTTCAATCTGGAGGTGTCTTCAGGACTAAGATGAGTTTCTTGTAGGCAGCATATTGATGGGTTTTGTTTTTTTATCCATTCTGAAACCCTGTGTCTTTTGATTGGGGCATTTAGCCCATTTACATTCAGGGTAACTATTGAGAGATATGACTTTAGTGCCATTGTATTGCCTATATGGTGACTGTTACTGTATAATGTCTCTGTTCCTTTCTGGTAATACTTTTAGGGTCTCTCTTTGCTTAGAGGACCCCTTTCAATATTTCCTGTAGAGCTGGTTTGGTGTTTACAAACTCTTTCAGTTTTTGTTTGTCCTGGAAGCTTTTAATCTCTCCTTCTATTTTCAATGATAACCTAGCTGGATAAAGTATTCTTGGCTGCATGTTTTTCTCGTTTAGTGCTCTGAATATATCATGCCAGTTCTTTCTGGCCTGCCAGGTCTCTGTGAATAAGTCTCCTGCCAATCTAATATTTTTACCATTGTACGTTACAGACTTCTTGTCCCGTGCTGCTTTCAGGATTTTCTCTTTGTCGCTAAGACTTGTAAATTTTACTATTAGATGGCGGGGTGTGGGTCGGTTCCTACTGATTTTGAGAGGTGTTCTCTGCGCCTCCTGGATTTTGATGCTTGTTCCGCTTGCTATATTAGGGAAATTCTCTACAATAATCCTCTCCAGTATACCTTCTGCTCCTATTTCTCTTTCTTCTTCTTCTGGAATCCCAATTATTCTAATGTTGTTTCATCTTATGGCATCACTTATCTCTCGAATTCTCCCCTCGTGGTCCAGTAGTTGTTTGTCTCTCTTTTGGTCAGCTTCTTTATTCTCTGTCATTTGGTCTTCTATATCACTAATTCTGTCTTCTGCCTCATTTATCCTAGCAGTAAGAGCCTCCATTTTTGATTGCACCTCATTAATAGTTTTTTTTATTTCAACTTGATTAGACTTTAGTTCTTTTATTTCTCCAGAAAGGGTTTTTATTTCTCCTGACAGCGTTTCTCTAATATCTTCCACGCCTTTTTCGAGCCCGGCTAGAACCTTGAGAATCGTCATCCTGAATTCCAGATCTGACATATTACCAATGTCTGTATTGATTAGGTCCCTAGCCTTCGGTCCTGTCTCCTGCTCTTTTTTTTGTGGTGAGTTTTTCCGCCTTTTCATTTTGTCCAGATAAGAATCTGCTGTTCTCCTTGTTAAGTGAACTTGGTTTGGCTGTATTTCTTTGATCTTCTGGGTGAGGGGCCTGTTGTAGTGATTCTCAGGTGTCTTTGCCCCAGAGGGAGTTGTACCGCCCTTACCAGGGGCCGGGCTAAGTAATCCTCTCAGGTTCCGCTTTCAGGAGCTTTTTTTTCCCCTGAATGCTTTCCGTAGAGTTCCGGAGGACGGGAATGACGATGGCGGCCTCCCAATCTCCGGTTCAGAGGAGCCGAGAGCTAGGGGCCCCAGTATTCAGTGCGCCTTCAGAGAAAAGCGTTTAATCCCTCCGGTCTCCCTAGCCCACGTTTGCGTCGGAGACCGCGCACGCCCCTAAAGTTATGTATTTTTTTATCACCAAAAATAATAATAAAGGAAGCTTACAGATCATCTTATTGAATGTCATTTTACAGATGAAGAAATTAAGGCCAAAGTTATGCAACTGCAAATTAGCATCATAACTGAGAGTTAGCTGAGGGCTTAGAAAGCCAAGGAGAGTACAGTTGACCCTTGAACAACTTGGGGGTTAGGGGTGCTGACCCCCTGTGCCGTGCAGAAATCCAAGTGCAGGGGCGCCTGGGTGGCTCAGTGGGTTAAGCCTCTGCCTTCGGCTCGGGTCATGGTCCCGGGGTCCTGGGATTGAGCCCCGCATCGGGCTCTCTGCTGGGCAGGGAGCCTGCTTCCTCCGCTCGCTCTCTGCCTGCCTCTCTGCCTGCTTGTGATCTCTGTCTGTCAAATAAATAAATAAAATCTTTAAAAAAAAATGCACTAAAATAAAAAAAAATCCAAGTGCAACTTTTGACTCCCTACAAACTACTAATAGCCTACTATTGACCTTGACCTGGAGCCTCACCAGTAACACAAACAGTTAACATGTATTTCGTATATGTGTTCTACGTCAAATTCTTACAATAAAGTATGCTGGAGAAAAGAAAATGTTGCTAAGAAAAATCATAAGAGGGGCACCTTGGTGGCTATGTTGTTTAAGCATACGACTCTTGAATTTAGCTTAGATCATGATCTCAAGGTTGTGAGACTGAGCCCTGCATCAGGCTTCTTGTTGGGCATGGAACCTGCTTAGGATTCTCTCTCTCTCTCTCCCTCTCTCAAAAAAAAAAAAGTCTTAAGAGAGGGGCACCTGCCTGGCTCAATGGGGAGACTATGTGACTCTTGATCACAGGGTCGTGAGTTCAAGCCCCACACTGGGTATAGGGCTTACTTAAAGAAAAAGAAAATCATAAGAGAAAACACATTTACAATGTTGTACTGTAAAAAAAACAAACTCTGTATAGGTGGACCCATGCAGTTCAAATGAGTTCACGGGTCAGCGGTTTCTGCCAAAATGCAGTCTCTGTGTCATTACCTGGTGAAGTGTTACTTTATATGTTTTTTTTTTTTTTAAGATTTTATTTATTTATTTGAGAGAGAGAGATCACAAGTAGGCAGAGAGAGAGAGAGCAGAAGCAGGCTCCCCGCTGAGCAGAGAGCCCCATGTGGGGCTCGATCCCAGGACCCTGAGATCATGACCTGAGCCGAAGGCGGAGGCTTAACCCACTGAGCCACCCAGGTGCCCCTGTTTTTTTTTTTTAAAGATTGTATTTATTTATTCGATAGAGAGCACAAGCAGGGGGAGCAGCAGGCAGAGGGAAAGGGAGAAA
This sequence comes from Taxidea taxus jeffersonii, assembly GCA_003697995.1. NCBI lineage: Eukaryota > Metazoa > Chordata > Mammalia > Carnivora > Mustelidae > Taxidea > Taxidea taxus. The sequence continues at coordinate 33,305 of RCUC01149526.1, forward strand.
CAGGCTCCCCACTAAGCAGGAGCCCAATGTGGGGCTAGATCTCAGGACCCCAGGATTATGACCTTAGCCAAACGCTTAACCAAATGAGCCACCCAGGTGCCCCTGTTTTTGTTTTTGTTTTTTGTTGTTCGGGTTTTTTTTGTTGTTGTTAATCCTGATAGTACCACTGGGTTTTGGTACAGTTTTGAGCTTTCAGGGACATAGTTCCAGGCAATAACAAGAGTGTTGGCCTAAGAATTTGGTTGACCTTAACAAGTGTGTGATTTGGGCAAGTCATTTAATGCTTTAGGAACATCTGTCAGATCCCTAACCATTCAAATGCTATGATTCTAATTCTTGATTATTTGAGCAAATAGAGGGAGACAAGGGAAATTAATAACCCCAGCCAACATGTACTTGAAGAAGGAACTTTCTCTTTGGCCTTGAGACTTACCATATAATTCACCTGCAGGAGATTTATATCCTGAAGAATGTCTCCCCTAGGTAAATGTTATGTTATTTTGCATCACAGGAATGTATCCAAAAAACTGGAAGGAAGGAGAGAGTCAGAGGGATTAACAGCCTTAATTTAATGTGTAAATAAGGAAATAAGCTGTAGCAGTGTATCAGTAGAGTGGATAATCCCTGCATTTCACAGCTCATTCACTCAGGTACTTGGCTTCCTGCCCTTACCAGCTCCCACCCCCCAAACAGCTGATTCTCCTCTTCCCTGTCCTGGTGTAAGTCCTTTCTAGAACTATCCTATGAATAACTTGTGACCTCCCATCTTCACCCAGCCTGGGGTTTGTTGCAGGTGGATTATCACAGAGAACTCTCCAAGGCAGTGGTCTTGACTTTTTTGCATAGATAAGGAGATTTTGCTAGTGAGATCTTCCCTTAAATCATACAAGAGTGGAAGCTGCTTTGGAAATACAAAAAGGGGAAGGAGAATATCTGTTCCCAAGACATAAATATGGAGAAAAGCAGCAAGCTTAAGAAGAGAGGGACATGGCAAAGAGAATAGAAGCCTGAAGGTTGCCTGTCTATTTAACTCTAAAATGGCAGTGTGTGAAATCAGACATAATACAGACATTGGTGGTGATGCAGGAAAACAGATTGAAACTCCACTTACAATATGGCCATGACGGAAAGAGGAGATAGGAGGGAGGATGCTGATGTTTGGGTACCAAGTCTGTAATGTTATCTTTATTTAGGTTTTATTCCTTTCTCCCCACCCATCTCTCTGGTGCCTCTGTTTGTATACAGGTACTTAGAAATTTTGATTCAATTATCAGTTCAAACTGCACTGAAGAGCTGGAGAATTCTGGCATAGAGGTCCTGAAGTACTCACAGGTATGGCTGAGCCCCAGGCATGCTTATAGCCCTTCTTCCTTTGTATGTCATGAATCACATTTTCTGCTTTTGGTTCCACTCGAGTGTTTAATAAACGCAAACTCTATGTCTCCCCCAGTCAATGTATCCCTTTCTAGAGTGCTGCCAATTCTTTCCTTTATCCTAAGAAGCTGTATTTCTCAATATGTTAGTAAAGTCAAGGTATAAAAGATTAGAAATCTGGTAGTTAAACTTAGTTAAAACTACAGTTTTGTTTTGTTTTTTTTTTTTTTTTGGTGCTCAAGTGCTGTATCAAACATGCTTATTTTTGAGGTCTGTATTTATTTTTCGGGGAATAATATTACGGACTCTGTTTTTAAAGTGCACCCCTTTGAATTCTGCAAATGAACAGACTTACAGAGTACTCTACTTCTTAGGGAATCACTGGATTTCAGTTTTCGTGCAGCATTAGGCTTGCAAAAGCAATTTTGTCTCTAGAGCTGCACCCTCTCAGCGATGGCCCCATCCAATGCAATAATAAATGTGAAGTTGCTTTGTGAATGTAGACGTGTTAACCCGGTAGTGTTAACCCGGTAGTGGGGACAGAACTCCCTGGGATCTTCACCAAACTCTGTGCACCTAGCTCTTCTGATCCAATTCTCACCCCTTCCCTGTGCTGATTAGGAACTTCCAGGAGAAATACTGACTGTGAGGTGTAAGTGAGGTTCTTAGCAATGCGCTATGGCCCGTTTCCTTCCCACCCTCCAGTCGCCAACACTGTGCTTATTAGATTTGTGACTTAAGATTTTAACGTGGTTTTTAAGAAGCACAGTTTAAAACCCTTGTTTTTAAGCTGAAGTATTAGGGTGTTGACGGAAGCAGACACTTCTGGCTGGCGGCTAGATAATTCGGGCCAACCTAGGAAACAGTCTTGGCTCCTAGAGTTGCAGTGTTGGCGTCCTTTGAGCAAAAGTGAATGTGTCAGCATCAAGGATCCACATGTAGGATCTGGTGGAGAATTTTTAAATGTTAAGAGTTCTAATTTCCTCTTTGTTTTCCGTCTTCTCTCCCTCTCCCCAAATTAACACGTTTTATTTGCCAATAGGTCAAGGAAGTGAAGAAGACTTCCTCAGGCTTGGAACTGTGCATGGTTACCTCAGTTCCTGGTAGGAAACCCACCTTGACCACGATTCCGGATGTTGACTGTCTGCTGTGGGCCATTGGGCGGGACCCAAACTCTAGTGGCCTGAATTTAAACAATGTGGTAAGCTGATTTAGTCTAACCAAAACACTTGAATATTTAGCACTCCTGTGTTCCCCATCCCCTGGACCCCTAAACTTTTGGTGGGTTAGATTTTTTTCCTCTTTATTCTGTGCTTCATTTGTTATCAAATCCCATTGCTTCTTGAAATGGAAAAAAATATTATTTTACCTTTTAATTTTTATTTATTTTAAAAATATTTATTTATTTATTTATTTATTTGACAGACAGAGATCACAAGTAGGCAGAGAGGCAGGCAGAGAGAGAGGAGAAAGCAGGCTCTCTGCGAGCCTGATGCAGGGCTCCATCCCAGGACCTTGAGATGACCTGAGCCGAAGGCAGAGGCTTTAACCCACTGAGCCACCCAGGCGCCCCTATTTTACCTTTTTAATGTGATCACCCTAGATCAGGTCTCTGCCCTAACTAGCCTCTTTCTTACGGATTTCCTTTTTACAATGATATTGGCTCTTTAAAGCCCTGTAATTATTCCTTATCATCTGTAACCTAATCTCGATTGTTGGGTGTGTCAGTCAACCCTGGACATTTTGGGCATTTGGGGATGGAAGTAGATGTGAAGCCGACTTACCAGTGTTGTAATTAACATTCTGAGTTGTTCTTTTAAATTTTGAAGGCACGTCTCCTGTAGGAGCTTGGGGTCTAGGTCTCAAGAGTTTGACCCAGTTTTGAGTCTTAGTTGTTACTTACCAATTGTGTGGCCTTGAGCAAGCAGCTTCATTGACTCTTTAAGTTTCAATTGCTTCATGTAAGTGTAGGGATAAAAATAGTACTTGTCTCACTGGGTTATAGAGAAGACCAGATGATGAGAAAATACATGCAAAGTAATTAGTTTATTTCTTTATTTGGGAGAGAGAAAGTGAGAGAGAGCACGAAAAGGGGGGGGAGGGAAGGGGTAGAGGGAGAAGCAGACTCCATGCTGAGCAAGAAGCCTCATCCCAGGACCTGATCCCAGGACCCTGAGATCATGACCTGAGCCAAGTGGAGATGCTTCACTGACTGAGCCACCCAAGAGCCCCACAAAGTGATTAATTTAGATGCTGGCTTGTTGTAGGAACTCAGTCCATGTTAACCAGCTGCTCTTTCTGATGATGGTAAGGATTTTCCTGATAGGCTATACTACTCTGCAAGTAATAATAGGATTATTTTATGTTTGTGGTTTATATATTTGGTGGAACCTCTTGAGCAGCGTGTAACATTTTAATTTATGTTCTAATAGTAATATCCTTTATCGTTATTTTTTCATTTCATAAAAGGTGTTCTTCAGCATTTTAAAAAGTAAAATATCCAGGGAGATGTTTTCTTAATTTTAATCTTACTATTTGGTGAAATTTAATTAAACTAGTTGTCTATTTTCATATTATCCATGTTTTCACCTTTCAAGAGATAATTTTGTCATTGTACAGATACAGGTTTTGGTAGGTTGAGTTTTCAACCTTTCAAATATATTTCCTGAATCTTTAAAAAATGAGATAAAAGTTTTCAGTCTTATTCAGTATTAATATCTATTTGCATAACGCAAAGGAAAATTTTTACCATGTATAGGTCTTGTCAATTTATAGATGGTTACTAACCCACTTTAATCTTGCCCACAACTCTTTTTTTTTTTTTTAAAGACTTTATTTATTTATATGACAGACAGAGATCACAAGTAGGCAGAGAGGCAGGCAGAGAGAGAGAAGGGAGCAGGCTCCCTGCCAAGCAGAGCCCGACGCGGGGCTCGATCCCAGAACCCTGGGATCATGACCTGAGCTGAAGACAGAAGCTTAACCCACTGAGCCACCCAGGTGCCCCATTGCCCACAACTCTTTAAGGGCTAAGGACGAAGTAACCAGAAGCAACACATAGATAATAAACAATCCACCAGGCTGTAATTCTGTGGGGTAGGGAGGATATCTGTATTATTTATCACTATTTACAGTGACCAGGTTAATGCCTCATTTGTACTAGAAGCTCAAGTATTTGTTAATAAATAGGCAGTTATACAAGGTCCCATAGCTAGTAAGTGGCAGAGCCGGGGTTTGAACCCAGGTCTTTTTCCAAAGGTTGTACTCTTAACCCCTGTGTTGTCTATTTCCACTATCTCTCTTCTCACATGGAGGTTTATACAGGTGGGATTTGCAAAGCATGCCACATCTTTTTGGAGCCAAAATTTGACTCAGTATGCAGGAAAAAATTTTGGTAAAGGAAAAGAATACCAAATTTATTTGGATTTTTAAAAATTAAAATGGTGGGGCGCCTGGGTAGCTCAGTTGTTAAGCGTCTGTCTTCAGCTCAGGTCATGATCCCAGGGTCCTGGGATCGAGCCCCATGTTGAGCTCTTGCTCGGCGGGAAACTTGCTTCTCCCTCTCCCATTCCCCCTGCTTGCGTTCCCTCTCTCGCTGTGTCTCTCTCTGTCAAATAAATAAAATCTTAAAAGAAAAATAAAATGGTAAAAAAAAAAATAAATAAAATGGTAAGCTTCAAAAAGCTTGCTTTTTTGATGACCACTTCAGGCTAACCCCTCTAAGTTATGAATTAGTGCACTTCAAGAGGAGTGCTTCAGTGGAAAAAGGGTCCCCACTCAGATTTTATATATTTATTTAGTATGAAAAAGAGAGTGAGTGGGAAGAAGGAGAGAATCCGAAGCCAACTCCACACTGAGTGCAGAGCCCAGCCCAGGGTTGGATCCCACAACTGGCCAATCACGACCTGAGGCAAAGCCAGGAGTCAGATGTGTAACTCACTGAGCCACCCGGGTGCCCCCATTCAGTGGGAAAAGTTTGAAAGTTTGAAAGCGCTGTCTTTGATGGACTCCACAGCAGTAGGAAGTAGCGCATTTGAGAATTGAGTATTTCCTTTCATGTTTTACCTGGCCAGCTGAATTGTATTGCAAAGGTGAGTCCTGTTGAATACCTCAAAAGTGGATAAAATACTTAACCTTTTAAGTTAAGCAAAAGATATGAACTTCTCAGCTTGTTGGGTTTTTGCTTTTTTTTTTTTAGATTTTATTTATTTATTTATTTATTAGAGAGAGAGAGCGAGCACAAGAGCACGAGCTCAGGCAGACAGAGTGGTAGGCAGAGGCAGAGGGAGAAACAGGCTCCCTGGGAGCCTGATGTGGGACTCGATCCCAGGACGCGGGGATCATGACCTGAGCTGAAGGCGGCCCCTTAACCAACTGAGCCACCCAGGCGTCCCTTGTTGGGTTTTTAAAAGATATTTTATTTATTTATTACAGAGAGAGAGAGATCATAAGTAGGCAGAATGGCAGGCAGAGAGGGGAAGGCATGCTCCCCACTGAGCAGGGAGCCCGATGCGGGGTTCTTTCCCGGGACACTGAAATCGTGACCTGAGCCGAAGGCAGACAGATGCTTAGCTGACTGAACCACCCAGGCGCCCCTTAACTTCTCAACTTGTTAAGACAGTTGTCATCTTGGGTGCCTGGGTCATAGTCCCAGGGTCCCTGGATGGAGCCTGGAGGCGGGCTCCCTGGTCAGCGGGAAGTCTGCTTCTCCGTCTCCCTCTGCCAGCTTCCCCCCACCCCGGCTCATGCTTGCTCAAATAAATAAGTAAAAATATTCTAAAAAAAATTGTTTTTCATCTTGTGATTGAGTGTTGCGGTTTTCAGATTCAGGCTGAAGAGGTGCTTGAACTGAAGATCTGGAGATTGGGTTTGCCTTTTTTGGTAGATAGGCCAAATAGTGACATGATAGCCTTTCACTTTTTTAGGGGATTCAAACTGATGGCAAAGGTCACATCATAGTAGACGAGTTCCAGAATACCAGCGTCAAAGGCATATATGCAGTTGGGGACGTGTGTGGAAAAGCTCTTCTTACTCCAGGTACTGTTTCTCTTTTCTTGGGTAAGGGAAGCTCTGCGGGTTGTAGAAAACTGTTGAGCAATTCATAGTCCAGTCAACTTAAGCAAAGTTGAAAGGATGAGTGTCTTAATGTGGGCAAAATAATAATGTACTGAAATAGTTTGGTACCTGATGTTTTCTGACTAATACTTAGTTTTCCTTAAAAGACTTTAAAAGTGCTTTAGTGAAGACTGAAATTGTTATAGAGATGATAGCTTCTTCCTTCTGAAGAGACTAAGTTAGAATCTGAGTTGCATGGGGTGACAGTGGAAGGAAGTGACTTTGGGAAGAAGCAATTTAGAGTGGCATTCTTATGTGATTATGTAGTCTTTTTTTTTTAAGGTTTTCATTTTTATTTGTGTGTATGTATTTTTTAATTTATTTTTTTAAGTGGGATCCATGCCCAATGTGAGGCTTGAACTCATGATCCTGAGATTTCAGAGTCACATGCTTTACCCACTGAGCCAGCCAGGCGCCCTGATTATTTATTAAAACGACCAAGATCGACCCAACTCCCTTCATCCCATAACTCAGTCTACTTTCTGAGTTAACTGGCACCATTTCAAGCTCTTTGCCCCACCTGTATGAGCAACTTCGCTCCATCTGCTTTCACTCTGTGCCCCTGTGGCATCTCACCAGCCTTTCTAAAATGGCCCTGGGTCTTTTGTCAGGCTGGAAGGTTACTGCAATCACACGTCCAAAGCCTTATAGCTCCTTCAGGAAGTTCTTTTTTTTTTTTTTTTTAAAGATTTTATTTATTTATTTGACAGAGATCACAAGTAGGTAGAGAGGCAGGCAGAGAAAGAGGAAGGGAAGCAGGCTCCCCACCAAACAGAGAGCCCGACGCGGGGCTTGATCCCAGGACCCCAGGATCATGACCTGAGCTGAAGACAGAGGCTTTAACCCATTGAGCCACCCATGCGCCCCTCAGGAAGTTCTTTTAACCAAAGCAAAATAACAAGCAGAGTTTCAAAAACTTGACAGTAATCTAATTGTTGAAAATTATGTCAAAGAAAATTTCTTACGTATCCTACTGATACCTTATTTTGGGAAAAAACTGTGAAATCAACAAAATCAATACCGATGCTTTTGCTAATATAGGGACTTTTTTTTCTAAATACGAGATTAAAAACAGGCTAAGGAGACTAAACTTTTAAAAGGTAAGAAGTAAAAATAATTTTAAAAACAAACTTAAAAAAGTCTTGTGTGGGTGCCTGGGAGGCTCAGTTGGTTAAGCGTCTGAAAAAAAAAAAAGCATCCAACTCTTGATCTCAGTTCAAGTCATGATCTCAGGGTGGTGAGTTCAAGCCCCATGTTGGGCTCCAATTTAAAAAAAAAAAAACAAAAAACTTACTCTGTGAAGTCAGTAGCAGCATGACTAAGTGTATAATTGGCAATTGTCTGAGACCATGGTTATCAGAACCAAATGAGCCCAGAAGTCCCTTTGGACAGCAAGGGAGAGTGGGGTCATTCATCATCCAGGATCATGATCTTTATCCTTGCCAAGAAGAGCCCTAATCCTTCATAACTAGCCAGGAAGGAAGAGCCATGATGTACGTGATAGATAGGGGGAGGCTGGGGAGGCCTTCTTGGGAATTAAAGGAAAAAAAAAAAACAACCTTACTCTGAAATGAATAAGGTTATAACGTATAACTGCAGTTGCTCAAAACTAATAGAGTTTGCTTCATTAGTATTGTATCAAAAAGCCAATATCCTAATTAAGTAGGTAACTGCCTGCCAGGTGATTGGAAACTAGTAAATATGCCCCCCCTTTTTTTTTCCCTCTAATAGAATGTACAAAATTCACATAAGCTGATAGTTTTGAATTGTTAACCAAGGCATTGGTATGTCTTCATTATGGTGATCTAGATATTATAGTGAGCTTTGGTGTGACTCTGTCAGTAGTAGTACGTTAAACCAGAAGAGGAAATGGTTAGTAGAACAATTCTGTGGTTTTATTATTTTTTTTTTAATTTTTTTAGTTCTGCGGTTTTAAAGTGAGCAATAAACTGAAATGCTGATTTATAAATATCTTTGTAGTTGCCATAGCTGCTGGCCGAAAGCTTGCCCATAGACTTTTTGAATGCAAAGAAGATTCCAAATTAGACTATGACAACATCCCCACAGTCGTCTTCAGCCACCCCCCGATTGGGACAGTGGGACTCACGGAAGGTAGGTATTTAAAAACACAGTTCATTTGTAATTTCCGTCTTCCCTGGAACTTTAGGGGGGGAGGTTGCTGACTAAACCTATCTTCACTCCCTAAATTCCACTCCTTTCTGGCTGGCCTCTAGTCGTAATTCCAGTTTCCTCCCTAACTGCTAATACTTGGAGAGTAGAATTCCTTTTCCCCACACCACCCTTTTTGTCTCTTTGCCTTTTTTTAGCTTTCTTATTTGAGCTAATTTCAAATTTAAAGAAAAGTTGCAAAAATGTAGTAGTCCCCTTATTTGCAGTTTCACTTTCCACGGTTGGTTCCCCGTGGCCAACCGTGGTCTGGAAGGAGACGATACTCCTGACTCATCGTCAGAAGGTCAGGAATAGCCTAACGCTGGGTCACAGCACCTATGTCACTCACCTCACTTCATCTCACCACACCAGCATTTGTCACCTCACATCATCACAGGAAGGGTAAGTGCAGTATATGATAAGGCATTTTGAGAGAAATCACATTCATGTAACTTGTATCACAGTGTATTATAGTTCTGTTCTTAATATCAGTTATTGTTGTTAATCCATTGTACCTAACTTACAAATTAAGCTTTATCATAGGTATGTATGTATAGGAAAAAATAGTATACAGAGGCTTTGGTATTATCCATGGTTTCAGGCTCCACTGGGGACCTGGAATGTTTTCCCTGTGGATAGTAGGAGACTATACTATACTACAAAGGACTATGTATACCCATAACATTTTTGCTTTACCACAGTTTTTCTCTGTACACACACACACACACGCTTCAGTATATGTTTCCTGGGAATGAGTCCATTCCTTTACATAAGCAAGCTACAGTTTTCAAAAGACAACATTTAAATTGATACAATATTGGGTGCAGGGATAGGGAAAATAGGTAAAGGGGATAGAGAGGTATAGACCTCGAGTTATAAAATAAATAAGTCATGGGAATGAAAAACACAGCACAGGGAATATAGCTATTAATATTAAAATAACTTTGTATGCTGACAGATGGTGGCTACACTTAATCATGGTGAGCATTTTGTCATGTTGAGAATTGTTGAATCAGTATGTTGCATGCCTGAAACTGACATATTATGTCACTATGCTTCAGTTTATAAAAAAGGTAATAAAAAAGAAATAAATTCATACAGTATTATCCAGACTTTAGATCTTATTCACATATTGCTAATTCTCTCAAATAATGTCATTTGTTTCTTTTCTTTTTTTTCTTTTAATTTTTTTTTTTTTTTTTTTTTTTTTTTTGGTCAGAGAGAGAGAGAGAGAGCGAGCACAGGCAGACAGAGTGGCAGGCAGAGGCAGAGGGAGAAGCAAGCTCCCTGCCGAGCAAGGAGCCCAATGTGGGACTCGATCCCAGGACGCTGGATCATGACCTGAGCCGAAGGCAGCCGCTTAACCAACTGAGCCACCCAGGCGTCCCTAGATTTTTTTTCTTTTAAGTAATCTCTATATCCAGCGTGAGGCTCAAACTCACAACCTTCAGATCAAGAGCCATATGTTCCATCAACTGAGCCAGCCAGGTGCCCCTCAAATAATGTCATTTTTAACACTTTTTCCCCAAATGGCAGGATTCAGTCCAGGATATGATACATTGTATTTAGTTTTCTTACCCCTTTGGTCTCCTTTAATCAAGAGACAAAAATTCCTTAGCCTTTCCTTTGTCTCTCATGACATTGGCATTTACGGTACAGAATGTCCCCCATTGTAGTTTTCTTTGATATTTTCTCATGGCATTTACATTACAGAATGTCCCTCAGTGTAATTTTCTTTGATATTTTCTCATGATTTTACTCAGATTATATATTTCTGGTCATTTCTCTCTTTGATAGCTCAGTGGAATTGTTTAGGTTTTTGACAGATGCTTTTTATCTCCCTATACATTACAGATGAGGCCATTTATAAATACGGAAAAGAAAATGTGAAGACGTATTCAACCACCTTTACCCCAATGTATCATGCGGTTACCAAAAGGAAAACAAAATGTGTGATGAAAATGGTTTGTGCCACCGCAGAGGAAAAGGTATGGGAAAAATGTAGTAAGCTAAAGAATGTCTTCAGACTTGGCAGGGAAGGGGGTATTTGGTAGGATGAGGAGTGGGGAGACCAAGTAAAGAGTTAAGCCTTCTCTGTTTCAACCGGTGCAGTCCTACTTTTATCTGCCTACATATACGGGGGTTCTTTATAATATTTCATTAAGAAAGAAGGTTCCAGGGGTACCTGGGTGGCTCATTTGGCCAAGCTGCTGCCTTTGTCTTTTACTTTCTTTTTTAAAAGATTTATTTATTTATTTATTTATTTATTTGACAGAGAGAGAGAACAGCCAGGGGAACAGTAGGCAGAGGGAAAGAGAGAAGTAGGCTTGCCCTAAGCAGGGAGCCCGGTGGAGGGCTTGATCCCTGGGTCCTGGGATCATAACCTGAGCTGAAGGCAGATGCTTAATAACTGAGCCATCCAGGTGCCCCTCAGTAGTATATTCTTGATTTATTTTTAACCAAAGTATTTTTATAGATAGATTTTATACTTTCTCACTTTGCTAAGAATATTTGCTGGAGGGGAACATTAACAATTAACACAGTTTTGAAATGATTGAGGGGCGCCTGGGTGGCTCAGTGGGTTAAAGCCACTGCCTTCAGCTCAGGTCATGATCCCAGGGTCCTGGGATCGAGCCCCACATCGGGCTCTCTGCTCTGCGGACAGCCTGCTTCCTCCTCTCTCTTTCTCTGCCTCTCTGCCTACTTGTGGTCTCTGTCTGTCAAGTAAATAAATAAAATCTTTAAAAAAAATAAATAAATAAAATGAGAAACAACTGGAAAATGCTATGTGAAACAGATATCTCTCTCTCTTTTTTTTTTTTAATATTTTTTATTTCTTTAACAGAGAGAGCACAAGTAGGCAGAGAGGCAGGCAGAGAGAGAGGGGGAAAGAGAGCCCGATGTGGGGCTCGATCCCAGGACCCTGAGATCATGACCTGAGCCGAAGGCAGAGGCTTAACCCACTGAGCCACCCAGGCGCCCCTGAAACAGATATCTCTTAATGGTCATTTGTGTGGTCAGGCAGTGTGTATGGACTAAGGACCTCGTGAGGGCCATCTTTTGCTTGGTCCTCTGGAGAGAGTGGGAAGCAAATGTAGGCAGGTCCCCTCTGTGTAGAGACTAAAATCTGCAGGGAAGATGGGCTGTAATTTTCTAGTCCCCCAAGAAATAGAACATTGTAGTGAGAGAGTCATGCAAGAGGTAGTGCTACTGGAGATCCCATAATAGACATGATAGACAATTTGACTTGGTTGGGAAGGCGAATGTAGCTATCAGAAGAAGGAATGGGCTTAACTCAAAAGGGAAGGGAAAATTGTCCGGACAGAGGGAACAGCTTGTGCAAAGGAGAGAGCACAGTGAATACTCCGGACAGAAGGAAAGCTGGAGGAGCCTGAGCGGGAAGGCCCGTGTGGGGTGGGCTGGGGAGGGACATGGACACACGACTGCATAGTACCCTGTGCCCTGCCATGTCCAGATAAGAGACTCAGGTGTCTTAGAGGTTTTAAAATATCACGTATCTCGCATGACAAATACAAAATGTATTAATCTACCTAATAAAAATTTTACTTAAAGCGTTTTTCTTTTTTTTGCTCCAGGTGGTTGGGATCCATATGCAAGGAATCGGGTGTGATGAAATGCTGCAAGGTTTTGCTGTTGCAGTTAAAATGGGGGCAACAAAAGCTGACTTTGACAACACAGTTGCTATTCACCCTACCTCTTCAGAAGAACTGGTCACACTTCGTTGAAAACCTGAATACTCACGTGGCTGGCAGCTGGACCAGTAGACAAAGAACCAAATTACTGCGTTTACTTACTTTCCCCTTTTATGTATTTCCTTACTGTAACTGGGAAGTTCTGATAGTGGAATTTTCAGCGCATAATAGGACTTAATTATGTAATTAGAAATTTGTTTTGTCATCCAGGGTTAATTTTCATTTGATTCCAATTCATAGTAATCAATATTTTAAAGTCGTTTTATTTTTTATTTACAGCTCTGTGCTAGCTGGTTTTTTTTGTTGTTGTTGTTTTGTTCTGTTTCGTTTTTGTTTGGGCCTCCTCCCAGCTATAAAACTATATGAAGTACCGTGAATTAAGGTACTTGAATGAATACAACTTGCTAATTTTTAATAGATGATGACACCAGCTCTGAGTATTACAAAGCTGCTTCAAAGATGTAACCTTTCTCTAAAAACGTGTAACATGAGAGACCCACCTTCCCTATTTTATTTCTTTCGTTTTAAATGATAAAAAAAAAAATCATGTTCCTTTTATGAGGTGAAGTACATCAAACTTGGGAAAGATTTACACGAGCAAGGGACATTTTGGAAGTGATTTCTTCTTTCAGAAGGAGAGAAATTCAAAGTCTCTTTCTCTGCTAAGAGTTCTTAGTTCAATGAGAGATTTCAAGCTTTTTCTGTGTTCTTGTCATTTTTTTTTCCCTGAAAACTATTTCCAAAAAACTGAAAATAAAATCATAGACTTTTCTTCTAACAAAATTTGTTACTAGGAATTTATACCTAAGAGATCATTTTCTAAGACTGTTTCACATTGGGGATTACATGCTAACAGTGAGCTACCCTAACTAGGCTTAAGTAAGGCTTTATGGGGGTGGATTTTTATAGATTAAGAGCAGAGGTATGAAAGAAATGTTTGGCAAAGTTAATGGTTGAGTTTGAAGAACAATCTAGAAATCACTTAGGTTTTCAGCATTTTATTTCCATTAGCTTTCACCAACTAGGTAAACTAGTTCAAGTTTTCCATGGTTTTCATTAGTAACATAGTGCTACTGACTTCTTTCTTGAAGCTTTTACCGAATGTCTTTCTGGTTAGCCATGTCCAGGTTGCTGACTTACTGAGTAGGTCCAAAGTCATCAGAAGAAAAATATTATGTTAGTAACTAGGTTATATAATTGTTGCAGCAAGAAAATGGGGTCTAAAGACCCAAACATGGACTGATATAACTACTCCCCATCTCTTTGTCAACCGCCTAAAAGGTAGTGTACCACGGTTCTGGGCTCCGCCAACCCGGTTTGCGTCTTACTCTGCATAGGGCCCAGACTTTAGGTGTGACTTTGTAAGGAACAAGAGAGATGCTACTAGTTAGAGCCACTCTAACATCACGTATTTTTTTTCTTAGATGTCCATTGCCCTACTTTTTTTCTATCTGCGGTAAACCAACATGCAAGTAACCTTTTCCAAGTTGCAGTCTTCATTCTCATCAGTTCCCAAATGGGTCTAGCCCGTGAGGCGATCTGGCAGCACAGTCTCTATTGCACAAAGCACTGAGCAACATAAAGATATACAAAGCAGCACATTGTATGCTATCTCGCACGTTGTAGGTCTGCTCATTAGAGTGAATGTTGAAAGAAAGACAGTACAGTTGACTGGTGAACAACATGGGTTTCAATTGTGTGGGTCCACTGAGAGGTGGATATTTTATGGTATTTTCTTTCTGATTTTACTTTTTTTTTTTTTTAAGATTTTTATTTGTCTCTTAGAGAGAGAGCACAAACAGTGGGGAGTGGGAGAGAGAGGCAGACTTCCCGCTGAGCAGGGAGCCTGATGTGGAGCTCGATCCCAGGACCACAGCCTGAGCTGAAGGCAGATGCTTAACCAGCTGAGCCACCCGGACACCCGCTGCCTTCTGATTTTCTTAATGCCATTTTCTTTTCTCTAGCTTACTGTTCCTTTTGTTTTTTTTTTTCAGTGAGATCTATGCCCATGTGGGGCTTGAATTCATGACCCCAAGATCAAGAGTTACAGGGCCTCCTGCTCTACTGACTGAGCCAGTCAGGTGCCTCTTTAGCTTATTTTATTGTAATAATGCAGAATATAATACATGTAACATAAAATAATATGTTAATCGACAGTTTGTGTTATCGGTAAGGCTTCTGGCCAACTGTAGACAATTATTAGCTGTTAAGTTTTTAGGGAGTCAGAAGTTATGCCAGTGTTTTACTGTGAGGGATTTGGTGCTTCTAACCCCACATTGTTGAGGATCAGCTGTACTTGGTTTCAAGTAATCATGTAATCTAGAATAAGAGATAAAATTCTACACAAATAACTCATTCAAAGCATTGTGTTCATGACAAGGTGACCATATGATTTATTGCCTAAAATGGGACAGCTGGGAGTGAAAGGGGGCACTATTAATTAATTGGAACAATGGACACTAATCTGTACTACTGCAGGAAAATGGGACAGTGCCAAAACGCATTGTTGGAAGAGTGGAAATACGTAAGTTAAGAGACATAAAGTGCCATTTTGTTGGGAAAACTGAAGGGCATGAGAAAGAAAGATGTATGGGGTATGGAATTTGGGATTGTGGAGGAGGTCAGAACATGTGGAAGGTACAGTAAGGCAGAATTGGGCAAAGAACATATGAGAAATTAAATAGAGTTCAGTTTGGAGCATTAGAGAGGATGTTGATTTTGTGTAGAATGTTCTTCCCCATTTATTTATGTGATGGTCCGATGATGTGTTGCTGCATTACAACCTTCCTGAAAGCTTAGTGCCTTAAAATAGCAACTTTTTTTTTTTTTTTTTTTTTAACGTATCACAGTTTTGTGGGTCAGGAATTGGGGCAAGACTCAGCTTGCGAGGATGACTCTTCTGTTGCTGTTGACAAAGATCATTTGTTGGTATTCAAATGGTAGATGGGCTGGTCTAGAGATTCTGAAACTGTCATTCATATATCTGGCACTTAGACAAAGATGACTGACTGGAAGGCTGGCCTTACCTGGGACTGTGAACCTGAGTGCCCATGTGTAGATTTTCCAGCATAGCAGTCGAAGAGTTGAGGGACTTACACGGAATCTCAGGGCTTTCAGAAATTGTTCCAAGATTCCCAGACAGATGCTGCAAGCCTTATGATCTAACCTCGGAAGTTCTAGAACATTGCCTCTGCCACATGCTGTTGGTCAAGCAAATCATTAAGGCCAGTCCAGAGTTTTGAGGGAGCGAATTGGACTTCACCTCTCAGTGGGAGGAGTGGTAAAGAGTTTGTGTCCATCTTTAATTAGACACCTGTCAACCTGCTCAGTTTACAAGGCTTGCCTTAACCTGTCGTTGTGAAGTTTTCTTTAGTATTTTTATGTATTAAATGTTCCCATAACACCCTGTCTCATTGTAAGTCTGTGGTCACATAGTAGGTCTGCAGTACATGTTCACCTGGTCATTTTACACTCAGCATCAATCAGTTTTATATTCTCAGTGTTGAGTTTCACAGTACTACTGTCCCTGGCATATCATGTACCAACTTCTGCTGCAAGAAGGCAAAGCCAGTGTTACTGTGTGATTTTTGACACTAAATAGTAGAAAAGGCCAAGATTTCCATCCTTTTTTGAAAAATTAGTATGCAGGATGTTCAGGTCTTCAACAGATTTTTCCCTTTTCATGAATCTGACCTCCTTGATGTAGATGAAGAGCTATTTGAGGTGGTTAAGGAAGGTGGTTTCCATTGTGCCTGACTCTGAGAAATACTCTTTTTTTTTAAAGATTTATTATTTTTTTTGACAGCCATAGATCACAAGTAGGCAGAGAAGCAGGCAGAGAGAGGAGGAAGCAGTTCCCCTGCTGAGCAGAGAGCCCTATGCGGGGCTCGATCCCAGGACTCTGGGATCATGACCCGAGCCGAAGGCAGAGGCCTCAACCCACTGAGCCACCCAGGCGCCCCTCTGAGAAATACTCTTATTGCCATTGCCTTTGGTACAATATTTCAGCATGTTGGTTCTTGAATGAAGATCAGAGTCAGTGTTTCAAAGGTAAGTGGTTATATTCAGTGATTTCTGTATTCTGTGTATAAGTTTTAAGGGCTGTTGAATGTATTGGGGCAAGTCAAAAGGTAAAGTGTTGGATGCTAGGGCTGGGTTCTATCTAAACTTCAAATTCTTATGGAAATTTCCTCTTTTAAGTTTTTAAGAAAATATTTTATTGACTTGAGAGAGAATGCACACATCAGAGGGGGGTGGGGTGGAAGGAAAAGGAGAAGCAGACACCCCACTGAGCAGGGAGCCTGACACAGGGCTTGATCCCAGCACGTTGAGGTCATGACCTCAGTCAAGACCCAGGCACTTAACCGACTGAGCCACCCACCCTCCATTTTAAGTTCTTTATCTGTAAGTTGTAGCAGCAGACATTTGTTCTTTATGGCTGTTCAGCATCTAGATTCCTTAAGTTTGGGGAATCGCAACCTTAATAAATCTCAGAACAAAGCCCAGATATCTCTCCACGTAAACCTGAAAAATGCCAGGTGCATGCTTCTCAGGCTCCCCTGCTGCTAGGGAGAAGGCCCAAGAAATAAGCTTGACCCATCAGATATACCTGCTCCTGACTACGCAGAAATCGGTGATGCAAAGAAATAGGGGTAGAGAATCCATTCTAGGAGCAGGTGATGGTGGCTGTGGCAGCAACATCAAGGGGCAGCCTGGCAGCAGTACCAGTTCCTACCATGTCAGTTTCTAGCGATGTGGCTGGAACCCCATAGCAGCAATGGTGAGCTTACTAGCCCATTTCTGAGTTGTGATTCTGGCCATCATGGCTCTAGCTGCCCAGCCTCTGACCCTGGATCAGCGGCTCTGCGGCTCTCTAAAGATTCTGTGAGCTACCCTACATAGGATACATTTCATTTCACTTAAACTGGGCTACATGAGTTTCCAATGTTTAAGACTGTGACTAGTAATTTTGTTTCCTTAAAACAATCTTGAATTATAAGAAAACTTACCTATGAACTCTTATTACATTGCCATTAAATGTTTGTCCACGTATCTGTTCCTTTGCTCTTTTCAAAAACAAGGAGCAGGCTCTACACATCTTTGGACCATGTATTTTCACTGTTTACTGTAATGCCCAATACTATTAAATGAATGAGAGTGGGGGAAGATGACATATTAGAATGTGTTGTTTGGAGAGGACCTTGATAAATGGATGAAAAGATTTGCAATGAGTCATTAAAGATTGTGAAAGGAGGGGCACCTGGGTGGCTCAGTTGGTTAAACATCTGCCTTCAGCTCAGGACATGATCCCCAGGTCCTGGGATCGGGTTTGGCTTTCAGCTCCTTGCTTATTAGGGAGCCTGCTTCTTCTTCTCCCCTTGCCCATACCCCTGTTCCTGCTCTCTCTCTCACTCTTGTGCATGCACTCTGTCTAATTAAATAAAAATCTTAAGAGAAAAAAAGATTGTGAAAGGAAATGCTATCAAAGTGGGGTTGGAAGATTAAAGTAGAAATAGGAAAAAAGTAGAAAATAGGGTGGGAGATCAGAAGTGAGGCTGAGACTGTGTGAGGTAACAAAGGGCCAGGTTTGGGGTGGTGGCAGTGGGAATGGGAAAGGACACATACAAGAAAATCTGCAACTGAAGAATCAACAGGATTTATGAACTGCTTGAATTTAGGGCTTGAGAGATAGGGAGGAATCAAAACTAGCCCTGAAGTTTACAGCATGAGGGACTGGGAGAAATACATCATTAACAGATCATTCATAAAATCCCAGCAGGTGGAGAAAGTTGTTTAAAGGGGGCAGATGCTACGTTTTGGACACTGTGAAGTTGTGGTCCCAGTATTTATCTGGATATGAAAAAGATGGGAGTTTAGGAGAAAAGTCAGGACTAGTGAGACAGATTTGAATTACATACGTGGAGGTCATAGTTAAATGCACCAGTGTGTATGTATGTATGTACATATATGTGTGTCCAGAAAGATATATGTGCCCATACATATATAAATCTTAAGGCAAGAAGGTATGTTAAGAAAGAGAGGAGTATAGAGTGCCAATAATGCCTAAACTGAAGGGGATAAGGAGCCAAGACCTCAGGGAAAGAGATGGAACAGGAATAAAGATATGATGAAAGAGCTCAAAGAAGGGAATGGTACACAGGAGGCCACTGAGCCTAAAGACGTAAGCTACAGGAATTCACAGAAGTGTCAGTGTTCTGCCAAAGACCAAAGGAACCCTCATTGAGCAATCTGGGTTTGTTACTTGTTGCAGTAACAGTAACATATATGGGGATATCGAAGGACATAGAGTTCTTTCTTAATTTTTTTTTTTAGGATTTATTTGAGAGAGAGCACACAAATGAGAGAGCATGAGCAGGAGGAGTGGCAGAGTCAGAGGGAGAAGCAGACTCCCTGCTGAGCAGGGAGCCAGATGCAGGGGTTTAATACCGAGACTCTGGGATCATGACCTGAGCCAAGGTCAGATGCTTAACCAACAGAGTCATCCACGTTCCCCAGTAAGAATTATTTCTAACAAAGAACCCTATATAGAATATGGGTAATTTGGGGGAAGGTATAAGGAAGCAGAAGTTGATTCTAGATTGGTGTTGTCAGAAAGCAGGGGCAATCTTATGATTTGATATTACAATAAATGTTTGTCGGGGGGGGGCAACTCTCCCCCTCCCACACACACCCCGGTTACTAGTCATTGGCAAAGAATAGCAATAAATCATTCAGCAAGAGGGGGATGTGTGGTATTCTGTGCTGCGTGGTGATCTTGACTAGAGTGAGTATTCTATGAAACTCACTATGTCCAACAGGAGAAAGATATGATTTAGATTCATTCTCAGACATCACAGCCTGTTTGTTTCTTTCTTAGGAGGTTTTGGTGACTTTTGAAATTCCAGGTTAAGTAGAGATGTAGGATGAAAATAAAATAAAAATGGCTAAAAGGAGATTCTATAGTGAGGAAGCAGCAGCAGCAGAAAGTTTAAACTATTCATTCCCCTGTTCCAAAGAATTCATTGTCTGTCGGTTAAGGCTCCTCTGAAGATAAGGGGATTGCTGGGAAGGGCAGGATAAAATCTGCATATTTTTACCTGAGGGGATGGAACCTGTAAGTAAGGGAAATGGGAGATTAATGATACTGGCACAAGAGGGGATAATTGAAGAAATAGGTTCTTTCAGAGCAAACAATGAACGTTGCTTAATGCTTTTAAAAGTGTCTTTTTTCAGTCTCTTCAATAAATGGTGCTGGGAAAAGGGGCAGCTCTGTGTAGAAGAATGAAACTCGACCATTCTCTTACACCATACACAAAGATAAACTTGAAATGGATAAAAGACCTCAACATGAGGCAAGAATCTATCAGAATCCTAGAGGAGAACATAGGCAGTAACCTCTTCGACACTGGCCACAGCAACTTCTTTTAAGATACATCTCCAAGGGCAAAGGAAACAAAAGCGAAAATGAACTTTTGGGATTTCATCAAGATCAAAACCTTCTGCACAGCAAAGAAAACAGTGAACAAAATAAAGGGGCAACCCACAGAGTGGGAGAAGATATTCATAAATGGCACTACAGACAAAGGGCTGATATCCAAGATCTATAAAGAACCCCTCAAACTCAACACACACAAAACAGATAATCATGTCAAAAAATGGGCAGAAGACATGAACAGACATTTCTCCAAAGAAGACATACAAATGACTATCAGACACATGAAAAAATGTTCATCATCATTAGCCATCAGGGAGATTAAAATCAAAACCACATTGAGATCTCACCTTACACCAGTTAGAATGGCCAAAATCAACAAGACAGTAAACAACAAGTGTTGGAGAGGATGTGGAGAAAGGGGAACCCACTTACACTGTTGGTGGGAATGCAAGTTGGTGCAGCCACTTTGGAGATTCCTTAAGAAATTAAAAATAGAGCTTCCCTATGACCCTGCAATTGCACTACTAGATATTTACCCCAAAGATACCGATGCAATGAAAAGAAGGGCCATCTGTACCCGTGTTCATAGAAGCAATGGCCACAGTCGCCAAACTGGAAAGAACCAAGATGCCCTCCAATGGACGAATGGATAAAGAAAATATGGTCCATATATACTATGGAGTATTATGCTTCCATCAGAAAGGATGAACACCCAACTTTTGTATCAACATGGATGGGACTGGAGGAGAGATTATGCTGAGTGAAATAAGTCAAGCAGAGAGAGTCAATTATCATATGGTTTCACTTACTTGTGGAGCATAATGAATAACATGGGAGATGTTGGGAGATGGAGAGGAGAAGTGAATTGGGGGAAATCGGAGGGGGAGAAAAATCATGAGAGACTGTGGACTCTGAGAAACAACCTGAGGGTTTTGGAGGGGGGTGGGTGGGAGGTGGGTTGAGCCTGGTGGTGGATATTACAGAAGGCATGTATTGCATGGAGCACTGGGTGTGGTGCATAAACAATGAATTTTGAAACACTGAAAAAAAATAAAATGAAATTTTAAAAAATGTCTTTGTTGTTTTTTGTTTTGCGTGGGCAAAACATATTTGCTTTAAGATTAAGGATAGTGATATGTGTATCCCCATCAATGCCAAGCCAATCTGCAGAATAGGTCCATGATTCCTCAGATAAGCAACCCCAAACCTGAAAAGTGACCCCAACCTACCTTTCCAACATTATCTCCCTTCTCAGACTCCATATTCCAGCTAGACTGGAAGGACAACTCTTCCGTCTCAGCCAACGCCCTCTGTCCAGCACCGTTTCCTCTCACAGCCTCTTCTGGCCATCTGCCTGTGGCATCCTGCACAGCCTGTGAATTTGACCTTCTTTTCCTAGAGGCAAACTCCTCTCCTCCAGTCAAAGCAAGTTCTCTGCCCTTGCCCCACAGCATTTGGTTATATCTCCAAGAACACCTGGCAGAGTCTGACTTGCATTCTGGATCTTTGTTAAGTGCTTCAAGACAGGAAGCAGGTCATATTATTCACTCAAGAATTTGTTTAGTCTTCCTCACACTCAGACATAATGATATATGTTTACTTGTACATATATATATATATATATATATATATATATACTTGTACACTGGGGACAAGTAAGTCAAATTATCACAAACATTAAACTACTTCTTGATTATAAAGTTAACACTTTTTGACAGGTCAAGATGTCTATAACTATGATATAATGGCATTAAGTATAATATATATATATGTATATACATATGTATGTGTGTGTGTATAGAGAGAGATTGAGATATACCTATATAGATATAGATATAGGTAGACATCTCTGCAGATATAATCTCCTTTAAATTAATGAGAAACAATTCATTTATAATTGGCAAAGGATGGGTGCCTAGCTGGCTCAGTCAGTAGAATATGTGACTCTTGGTCTTGCGTAGTGAGTTAGAGCCCCACGTTGGGAGTAGCATTTACTTACTTTTTTTTTTTTTTAAGATTTATTTATTTATTTATTTGACAGACAGAGATCACAAGTAGGCAGAGAGGCAGGCAGAGAGAAAGGAAGGGAGGCAGGCAGAGAGAAAGGAAGGGAAGCAGGCTCCCCGCTGAGCAGAGAGCCCGACGCGGGGCCCGATCCCAGGACCCTGAGATCATGACCCGAGCTGAAGGCAGAGGCTTTAACCCACTGAGCCACCCAGGCGCCCCTACTTACATTTAAAAAAAAGATTTTATTTATCCATTTGACACAGAGAGAGAGATCACAAGTAGGCAGAGAGGCAGGCAGAGAGAGAGGAGGAAGTGAGCTCTCCACTGAACAGACAGCTCCATCCCAGGACCCTGAGATCATGACCTGAGCTGAAGGCAGAGTCTTAACCCACTGAGCCACCCAGGCACCCCTACTTTAAAAAATTTTTTTTCTAAAGGAAATGATAAGTGGTGTTTGGGTGGCTCAGTTGGTTGAGTGTCTGCCTTCGGCTGGGGTCACGATCCCGGAGTCCTAGGATTGAGTCCTCTATCAGGCTTCCTACTCTGTGGGGAGGCTGCTTCTCACTCTCTGCCTGTCACTTCCCCTGCTTGTGCCTAGGATCCTGGGATCATGACCTGAGCCAAGGCAGGCGGTTAACAACTGAGACACCCAGGTCCCCAAAATAAAATCTCTAAAAAAATAAAAATAAAAGGAAATGATCAGACCATTCACACAAATGAAAACTTAATGATGAGCTTGAGAAAACATTCAACTTCACTAGCAATCAGGCAAATAAAAATGGATACAAAGAGATACCTACTAGATTTAAAATATATAGATATTTGATGATCTATTCTATTCAGTAGAGTAGACAACCAGTGATTTCCCTGAGTTCTCATGATATTTGAAATGAGTTCTCACGAGATTTCTGAGATTTGGGTAGAAATCTGGTGAGAATTGCCCGAACTCTCAGGATATTTGGAATGAGATCTCTTGAGATTTGGACTGAGATCGCTCAGGATTTGGAATAAGTTCTCACTAGATTTACACCAAGATATTTTGAGATCTGGACTGAGAGCTCATGGGATGTGACTGAAATCTCATAAGATTTGGACCAAGTTCTGAGATTTGGACATAGATCATGAGATATCCATGAGATGTCACAATATATGAAAAGAGTTCTCACAAGATTTGGGTAGAAATCTAGTGGGATATGCCTGAATTCTCCTGAGATTTGGGCTGAGATCTCCTGAGATATGGACCATGATCTCACGAGATTTTATTGAGATCATGTGATTTCTCTGAGTTCTCATGATATTTGAAAGGAGTTCTCATGAGTTTCTACCTAAATCATGAAATTTGGGTAGAAAAAAAAAATTGGGTAGAATTGCCTGAGTTCTCAGGAGATTTGAATTGAGATCTCACGAGATTTCCCTAACATCTCAAAATATTTGGAAAGGGTTCTCCCAATATTTGGGTGAAAAATCTCATGAGAAGTGCCTGAATTCTCATGAGATTTGGACTGAGATCTCACAAGATATGGATTGCGATCTCACAAGGTTTGGAATAAGTTCTCAGGAGATTTGAGTAAAAATTTCATGAGAAGTGCCTGAGTTCTCACCAGACTTGAACTGAGATCTTTGGAGATTTGGACTGAGATTTCTCAAGATTTGGAGTAAGTTCTCATCTCATGATATCTGGAATGAGTTTTCACGATATTTGGGTAAAAATCTCATGAGAACTGCCTGAGTTCTCATGAGATTTCGATTGAGATCTCATACCTCCAGTGGTGGGAACTGACACTGCCCCTCCTTCCAGCATCTTACACTGCAGCTCACCACTGCCTCTGGTGGTGACAATCTGCACAGCCCCACAATCCCTGGTCCCACACTGCATCTCAACACTGTCTCTAGTGGCAGTAAAGAGCACTACAAAACCTTCCAGCTTCCCTCACACTGCTGCTGACCCCTGCGTCCAATGGCAGGAACCAACACTGCCTTTATTCCAACTTCTCATACTGCCTCCAGTGGTGGGAACAGACTATTGCCACTTCTTCCAACATCTTGCATTGCAGCTCTTCACTGCACCCAGTGGCGTGAAAGTGCATTGCAACTTCTTCAGCCTCTCGCATGGAGCTCACCACTGTCTCCAGTGGCGGTAAATGGCACTGCAACGAATTCTGGCATCCTTCGCACTACAGCTGACCACTGCCTCCAGTGTCAAGAATCAACACAGGTCTTCTTTACTGTCTCACTCTGCAGCTCATCACTGCCTCCAGTGCTAGGTAACTAGACTGCCACTCTTGCAACGTCTCAAACTGCAGCTCTCCACTGCCTCCAGTGGCAGGATACATCCCTGGCTCTCCTTACAGCATCTCACATGGCAGCTTAGCACTGCCTCCAGTGGAAGCAGGCAGCAGAGCCACACCATCCATGGTTTTGCACTGCATCTCAACACTGTCTCTAGTGGCCATAAACAGCATTGCAAAGCCTTTAGGAATCCCTCATACTACGGCTGACCACTGCGCTCAGTGGCAGGAATGGACAAAGCCTCTCCTACCAGTGTCTCTCCCTGCAGCTCAACACTACCTCCAGTGGTAGGAAACTGCACTGCCACTCCTTGCAGTGTCTTAAACTGCAGTTCGCCACTGCCTCCAGTGGTGGGATACTTCACTGTCTCTCCTTCCAGGTCTCTCATGGCAGCTCAGAAGTGCCTCCAATGGCAAGCTGCAGAGCCATCGCATCCCTGGTCTCACACTGCATCTCAACACTGCCTTTAGTGGCCATAAGTAGCACTGCAAAACCTTTAAGCATCCCTTGCACTGCTGCTGACCACTGCCTCCAGTGGCAAGAATCAACACGGCTTCATCTTCCAGCCTCTCACTATGCAGCTCACCACTGCTTCCAGTGCTAGGTAACCTGAGGGGCATCCTTGCAGCATCTCAAATTTCAAATTTCAGCTCACCAATGCCGCCAGTGGCGGGAACCCACACTGCCACTTCTTCCAGCATCTTGCACTGCCGCTCACCACTGCCTGGAGTGGTAGGAACCTGAATGGCCACTTTTGCAGGTCTTGCCCTGCAGCTTTACACTGCCTCCAGTGACAACAAGCTGCATAGCCACACCACCCATGGTGCTGCACTGTCTCTCACCACTGCCTCTAGTGGCGGTAAGCAGCACTGCAAAGCCTTCTGGCATCCCCCACATGGCAGCTGACCACTGCATCCAGTGGCGGGACCGTCACTGCATGTCTTCCAGCGTCTCACACTGCAGTTCCACACTGACTCCAGTGGCCACATTCTGCACCAGCATGCCATTGTCTCTTATGCAGATCATCACTGCTTCTAATGGTGTTAAAGAGCACTGCAAAACCTTCTGGCATCCCTCACACTGCAGCTGACCACTGCCTCCACTGGCGGAAACCGACATTTCCATTTCTTCTAGGGTCTCACAATGCAGCTCAGCACTGCCTCCAGTGGCTACAAGTGGCACTGGCACATCTCCCAGCAGCTCTCACAATGCAGCTCAGCACTGCCTCCAGTGACAGAATTCTGCACTGCCATGCCATCAAGCAGCTCTCCTAATTCAGCTTTCCACCACTGAAGGCAGTGCTGAGCTCCAGTGCAACAGATATGCTGAAACATGGGGCAGTTCAGCATGTTGCTAAGGGAAGCAGTGCTGAGCTGCAGTGGGCGAGATGCTGGAAGACGTGACATTGGTGCTTCCCGACAGTGGATGCAGTGGACAGATACAGTGCAAGGCATGGGAAGAGAGACAGTGTGGATTTCCATCACTGGAGGCAGTGCTGAGTTGCAGTCTCAATGATGGTGGAAGACATACCAGTGTGGCTTGAGACCAGTGGAGGCAGTTGTGAGCTGCAGTGAGAGACACTGGAAGGCCTGGCAGTGCAGGTTCATGCCACTGGAGGTAGTGGTGAGCTGCAGAGTGAGAGTCCCTGGAAGGTATGGCAATGCTGCTTGCCATCACTGGAGGCAGTGGTGAGCTGGAGTGCAAAAGACGCTGGAAGAGGAGTCAGTGCAGCCTATGGGCACTGATGGCAGTAGTGAGGTGCTGGGTTAGAGACCCTGAGAGGCGACACACTGCACCTTGTTTCTACAGAAGGCAGTGGTGAACTGTATAGTCTGTTTTCCTAGGCTCAAGAGTGGTGGTAAGAACCCCTAAAGCCATCCACCAACTCACCATTGTGCCCTGTATCCCTGGGTTTGGTGGTAATGAGCTGTCAGGCTGGTGCAGGAGTGGGGGTTCTGGAGCCTGGAAGAAACCAGACCCAACTCATGTTGCATTTTGAACCGATGAGCATTTTTTGGAAGAGTAATTTCACTTCTCCAAAAGAAAATGACATCAGTCGACTTTAGAATGAAGCTAATTACTACTTAAGAAACAAGCATGTGCTTCCCCTTCTTCCACATACTGGAGCAGGTGTACAGGCCTTAGGCCAGAGGTCCCTTCTTATCCCCGCCTGACAACACTTCTTCACTCTGGCTCCATGAGACCCAAAGTTTTGAACATCAGCATGTGAGTCAGTGATGCAGCTTGTCACAGAACATCAGCATTCAGAGAAAGCAGCAGGTACATTGGGCGCAATGCATATTCATGTCAGGATGGGAGGTAAAACTTCTCTTTAATCCCAAACCTCCTGAGCTTTCCTCTATCTCTAGTGGAGCTACAAAGTAAAACTGAAGCAGCTTTTGGCAATCTAGAGTGGGTGCAAGAGTTCCTTAGTTTCCGCACAGGTAGAACAATGCAGGGGATCCCATTTCCTCTGTTCATTTCTGGCTTGCAAAGGTATTTGGAACATCTCTTTCCCAGGCAATCGTTGGGCCTAGGTTGTGGTGGAGTGGCCAGCATCTAGAGTTATGTGGCTTTTTGTAGCCAGATAGAGACTTGGATGATGTCTTGTCATTTGTCAAAGGTGATGTTTCCTAACTGATTAGTCTTTTCTTTTAAAAAAAAGACTTTAATTAATTAATTAATTAATTGATCAGAGAGAGAAAGAGAGAGTGCACAAGCAGGCAGAGTGGCAGGCAGAGGCAGAGAGAGAAGCAGGCTCCCCGCTGAGCAAGGAGCCTGACGCAGGACTCGATCGCAGGACCTGAGCCAAAAGAAGCAGCTTAAATGACTAAGCCACCCAGGCATCCCTGATTAGTCTTTTCATCCAAAGAGTTACAATGAGGGTGGAGGGAAAATTCAAAATGATTCCAAGGAGCATTTTATTGTTTAAAAGTGAAGCTTGACTTTCTAGTTTCACTAAATGGATTATCTAGATATTTTGATGTGCCATATTTTCTCTGTAGTTTCATTGGTGCTGAAGTCAGAAGGAGAGTCTTTGGGAATTCTTCTGAATAGAGGCATGCTGGTGGCTTCAGGGGGCTTGGTGTCAGGAACCCTGCGGTGAATTTCTGGAATCTTGCCTGATGCTGGGTGAGTCAGGTTATCCCACTTTTTCAGTTTCCTCCTTAGAAAATTGCTGGCAGGTAATGTTGTGCTTAAAGCAGAATGCTCCTGCACTGTTGGTGGGCATGTGGGCTGCTGCAGCCACTCTGGAACAGAGTCTCGTGGTTCCCCCAAAAGCTAAGAACTGAACAATGCTAGGATCCAGCAGTTGCACTCCTAAGTATTTACCCAAAGGACACAAAAATGCACATTCAGTGGGGAACAAACACTGTGATGTATATAGCAGCGTTATCAACAATAGCGAAACTGTGGAGGGAGTCTCAGTGTCCATTCACTGATGAATGGAGAAAGGAGTTGTGGGAGATAAGTGCACAATGGAATACGATCCAGCTTCACAAAGAATGAAATCTTACCATCTGCAAGGATGCAGATGGACCTAGGGTGGACTAAGCTAAGCAAAATTTGTAAGGAAAGACAAATACCCACTGACTTCACTCCTCTGGAATTTCAGAAAGAACACGGTTGAACATAGTGGGGGGAGGAAGATAGACAAATGAGAAAACAGACTCAACCTCAGCATAAACCAAGGGTTGCTGGAGGGCACATGTGTGGGAGGAAGGGCCTAACAGGTGATGGCTATTGCAGGGGGCACTTGTTGTGATGAGCCCCGGCTGTTCTATGCAGGTGAGGAACCATGAAATCCTACCTCTGGAGCAAAAGAATGAACACTGCATGGGAGCTCACTGGAACTGAAGTCCATGAAGGAAAGAAAAAAAAGACCATATTCTGCTTCATGAAGAGTGAGGTAAAAATGGAGTGATTTTCGCTCTCCTATTCTGTAGATGATAACTTTCAAACACACTGTGGTAGGATACACTTGTTTCTTATTGGATAAGGGGTCCTCGGACAGCTGCAGTGAAAGATTCAGATCTCAGAGAACGTTCAAGTTCCATGGCTCTGTTACTTACTGTTTGCCCAGGTAGGAGGGTAAGTGCAGAGAACCATGACAGAAGAGGAAAGGAGGTGTTAAGCATTCAGGAGGGAGCCTTCTGCCTTTCTCATGAAAGCCTTGGGCCAGTGTAATTTTGGAAGGGGGATGTGTGTCCTGGAGCTTTACAGTAGACAGAGGAGCTCCAGGTCTGCCCAGAGCTGACAGGGGTTCCAAGGAGAGCCCAGTGCATTCTGCAGGAGGCTGTGGGCAGGGCTGGCTCCAGGGGTGGCTGTGGGTCCCCCATCTGACAGTTGTGACAGGTCAGGGCTGTGAGCAGGTTCCTGGCTGAGGACAGTTGAGGCCCAGGTGGAGAGCTGGCAGAACACCTGCTTCTGGGTCACCAGCCTCAGCCAACACACATGAGCTCTTTGTCCCTGTCCCTGTCACTCCAATTCAGACTTCTCCATGTTGCAAAGCTGAGACACTGGTTTGGGCTTTGTTCCTTGCACGTGGGTGAAGTTTCAAAAGTTAAATGGTGGGAATGACGGGTCATCAGAACATCTGTCCCTCTTTTGTTTCCTGCTCTTCTTCCAGTCACTGACGTGAGTCAGACCTGCTAGTGGAAGGGGCAGTCGGTGTGTTTTCCTTTCCTGTTCTAATTAAACAATGGGAAAACAGTCTTCTGAAATAGTCAAAGAATCCTTTGTGGGGGTTCATGTTTTTTCTCTTCTGTGAACCACTTTCTAATATTTGAAATTATTTTTGAGGGGCGCCTCAGTCATTCAGGATCTGCCTACAGCTCAGGTCATGATACTGGGGTCCTAGGATCGAGCCCCACATCGGGCTCCCTGCTTGGCGGGAAGCCTGCTTCTCCCTCTCCCTCTGCGGCTCCCCTGCGTGTGTTCCCTCTCTTGCTCTGTCAAATAAATAATGAAATCTTTTTTTTTTAAATTATTTTTTAAAGTAAAGCATAGCTTCAGAGCTGTAACAGGGTACAGTGCCCTTTGTGAGGGAGAGAAATGGAGGAGGAGTGTGGGTTGTTCAGGAGCCCAGAGAGTGGCTCATTGTGCTCCCAGTGGAACACAGGCCCCTGCTAGCCTTCCCTGGTGGCAGGATGGGAGGTGTCTTGCTCACCTGGTGGCCCATCCTGGCCTCTGAAACCTGACCAAGTGAATCACTTGTGATTTGAACTGGGGAATTTATGAAGAAAACAGAATGAACCCTGGAGAGTGCTTGTATCCTTGTACTTGGACAACTCCATGGGGCTAAGGAACTCATCACCAATGAGGCCTGTCAGGATCCCTGAGGGTATGGGCTTTGCTGCCGGGGAAGAGGTTGTGTCTTCATCCTTATCTGAAGCAGAGCCATGTTGCCTGGTTATGGAGACCCAGACCTTTACGTGACCATGTCATTCTTCTTCTTATTTTAAGAAAGAAGTCTAGATGTTGACTTTGGGATATAAATATCTAAAGGAAAAACAAAAGGTCAACTATATATAGGATGACTGAACTTGTATCTCTCATTAGTATGGGCAGCGTAGGACTGCCCGGATGAGAAACAACAGGAAATTCTATTTGGGTAGAAGTGTGCTGTACACACGCAGTGCTTTATTCTATCCTCTTTCTTACTTCTCTGAAGGGAAAATAGAGCAGTGACTGGAGCTTGGCTTCTGATTTGAAGGAATAGGAGACAAGAGATTTGAAAGAGCAGTGTTCATGCTGCCGTGGTGCTCCGTGCCCCGTGAGTGAGATTTGAAGCTTGGACTTGGAAGTGTTGGTGTTCAGGGAGGAGGATGTTCGAGTTTCCCGCATATAGAGTTGGCTGGTCCGCCTAATCGGATCTGTTCCTGCCTTTTGAAGGGCAGCTTGAAGGTGGCTTGAAGCCCTAGGGAACCTGAGGAATGATCTGTAAGGGACACCTGGGTGGGCCAGTGTAGACAAACCCAGGGAATTCCAGAGCTAACGATGAACATGTTTCCGAGGCTGGAGTTGGCTTCTCTCTGAATAGCATTGAGCTGGGGAGGAAAGCAGTCTCTGGGTCTTAGGAGTCACCGTGTCAGCCGGTGTAAGCCTGGCAAGGCAGTCCAATCAGATAGCTGGGAGACTGAGCCATGGTCATGGTCTAGGTCATGGGCCTTCACTCTTCATCCACAGGCCATCTTGCTCCAGGGACAGGGCTCTGCTCCCCAGCCAGCCCTCTTGCTGCAGATGTGATAGGAAACTTGCTTCCTCTTTGGTTCTCCAGCCCTCGTCTCCACAGGGGGCTTGGTGGGAAGCAGCCCACAGGCAGCGTTATGGATTCTTGCCCAATGTGCCCCTTGCTTCCTCCGACAAGGCACCACAAGTGTCCTCAGCCTGACCTCTGTGAGTTCAGCTAGCAGAAATACTTCTTCCAGAGCCACACCCTTGAGAAATTCCCTCCCAATTCCTGTGCTGTGCAGAAGAGGCCAGTTTTCATCTGGAACTGAAATCTCAGCTCCTGCCATTAGGTTCCAAGGCCACACAGCCCACCAGTCTCCTTGACGCTCTAGTTCCACATGGGGCCTCACGTGTAAGACTGAGACCGAACCTGGGCACCCTGATGCTGCTGCTGCTGCTGGTGGTTCCTTCCTGAAAACTGTGCAGCAAAGCCTGGTTTGTGATGATGTCCCAGGAAAGAGGGACAGGTGCACCATTCTGCCCCAGCACAGGAGGACACCAGACGTCAATCACAGGTGGCTGGTGCAGGAAGGAGAGATGTCTGATTCCCAGGCATCCTTCCCTTGGCCAGAGGGAGACTTGGGCCCTGGGAGGCTCTGCTCCTCTCAGATGAGCACCTCAGGCAAGCAGAGGAAGTATGTGTGCTCTCCTGTAATCTAGGAAGAAGGTGCCTGGTTTCAGGTTACATGTGCAAGTGGATTCCTCTTATGGCTCATTTTCCTGATGGTCTTCAGGGTGCAGTAGAAGGACCCATTGTTCCGGGCATCCTGGCTTTGCAAGAGCTCTGGTCACCTTTCCCCCCAGGGCTCTGGACTAGGATATCAAAGGGAGTCAGTGATGAAATCGTCTGAGTAGGGCTCCCTTTCTCCCTTGCTGAGATCGCCTGGTGACTGTGATGACTGCTCTGGAACTGTGAAGCAGGAGATAGGGCTGGGTTGCTGAAGGGAAGGTGGCTGTGGTGCATGCCATTCACATAGGGGTCAGATGGGACTTCACTAGGGAGGTGATGCTTGAGTCAAGTTCTACAGAAGGTGAGTGATGTCACAACAAGAGCCTTCTAAATGGAAGGGAAAGTGTATGCAAAGGCCCTGGGGTATGAGCATACCAGGTATGTCCAGGAGCAGCAAGAAGGCCCTGTGGCCAAGGAGACAACTTAGGACATGATCTCAGGGAGGTGACAGTAAGGTGACAGAAAGCCATTACAGGGCTGTGACCCCATGGGACCCTGTTTCACTGGGCCATCTTGGCTATAATGTTGAGAACAGATGACATAGGATTGAGGATGGGCAAGGGAGGTCAATGATGAAGGTTTTCCAGAAACTCAAGCAAGAGATGGGTTCTGGTGTGGACCAGACAGGTGGCCTTGGAAAGAGAGGTTAGTGCTATTCTGGATACCTGTTGAAGATAGAGCTTACAGGATTTGCCAATGCGCTTGATATTGGGAGTGTGAGAAAGGAGGAATTGAGGTAACTCCCAGCTCTTCTTGGTTATCCTGAGGAAGGTGAAGGAGGAGGTTTCTGGGGGTAGGAGGTAGTCCGTGTTTCACCTGCTGAGGAAGGTGTCTTTCACAGTGGAACTGCTGATGTTTGTGTCTGGGAGAACTTTTAACTTCTACCCCTCAGCAACTTTCAAGTACAAGGCTCCCCCACTTTTCTCAAAGTTCATGGTAAGACCCTTGGCTTTTTGGAAAGATCTACATTATTACCCAGCTCCAGTAGCAGGAAGAAACCCAAAGAGGATTTCCCTCTTATGAAAAAAGTCAAAAAGTGGGCATTGCATTCAGCATCAGTTTTGTGGGGAACCACTACAGAGGTGGCGTGCACCCCAACCAGCTCCTTCCTGGGCATTGCACTCCGTGTCCAGCCACAGCACTGTGAATCGTGTCTGTGAGCATCTGCTGTGCTTTATCTCCGTGTGTTTTGGGTATCTGTTAGGATGTTGTGTCCTGAGGCCTAATAAGGGCCATAGAGAAGGAACTTTTGGTCTCTGAGCATGCTCACTCATTTTTCTATAGAAATGAATGGTCATTCCTTTTTCATTTTACATCATTTCTGCTGTGAAAGGTTTCCTAGGAACACTGTACTTTCAAGTAGCGGGGAAGCCTATACCCCGTCCTGCAGGGTTAGCTTTTGTTTCCATGCCGCACAGAACATCCCGTGGCTTATGGATTTTATCACTCAGACATGGCCCCTTGGAGCACCTGCACCCCTCTCCCCCTTCCCTGAATCTGGAGACCACCAATCTGTTCTCAGTATGCATGCATTCAGTACTTTCTGGATTCCACGTGGAATGTCCATGAGAGCCTCTGACGTTTGTCTTCCTGTGTCTGAGTTACCTAACATACTGCTCCCAAGGTCGATGTTTCCTTGTCTGGTTATTGTGAATAATGCTGCCGTGAACAAGGGAGTGCATCTCTCTTTTTGAGAGAGTGTTTTTGTGTTCTCCAAAGAAATACTCAGTAAAGCAATTACTGGGTCATGTGGTAGGTGTATTCATTTTTTCCCGGACCCTCCATAGCATTTGTCACTGTGGCTGCCCCAACTGGCATTCGTACTAACAGTGCACCTTATGTACACACCCCTGACCACGCCTGGTGTCTGTCTCTGAGACGACTGCCGTTCCCACAGTTGTGAGGTGAGAGCTGATTGTGGTTTTGACTTGTGTTTCCATGATGACAATTAGTGATGTTGAACAACTTTCTCTGTGTCTGTTGGCCACCTGTATGCCATCTTTGGAAAGTATCTATTCACATATTCTCCCCAGTTTTTGTTTAGCTTTGATGGAGTGTTTTGTGTATTTTGGATACTAGCCTCTTCTCACACATAGGATTTGCAGGTATTTTCTCACTGGGGAGTTTGCCTTTTAAGGGTTTGATGATTTCTTTTGTCATGCAGAAATGTCAGCTTGATGTTGTCTCACTTGTTTATTTTTGCTTTTGTTGCCTTTGCTTTTGGTGTCTGATGTAGAAGACTCTTCCTCAAAACCAATATTGAGAAGCTTACCACCTGTGTTTTCTTCCTGGAGGTTTATGGATTCAGTTCTTTTGTTCAAGTCATTCATCCACTCATAATTTGTATGTGTGGTGTAAGAAAGTGATCCAGTCACTTTCTTCTACATTTAGTGTCCAGTTTTCCCAGTACTGTTCATTGAGGAGACAGTCCCTTCCCCCATTGTGTATTTTCTGCTGCTGTGTCATAAGTTAAGACCATACACGTGTGGATTAGTTTCTGAGTTTCTCAGGTTCCTCTTTCTTCCTTCCTTTCTTCCTTCCTTCCTTCCTTTCTTTCTTTCTTCCTTTCTTTCCCTTTCTCCCTCCCTTCCTCCCTCCATCTCTTTCTTTCTTTTTCCTTCCTTCCTTTCTACCTTCCTACCTTCCTTCCTGTCTTACAGTTTATTTGTTGGGAAAATATTTTTCCTGTTGGAATATATGCAGTATGGAATATATGTCATTGGTGACACTCTCTGTTAGGACTTTTCTCTGACATCTGTGTTTTTGTAAATGAGTAGTTGGCTCTCTAGCTTTCAACAGGTTGAACATTTGGACAGAACTACTTTAGTGGTATTATATTCTTCTATCAGACACCAGATTGTGTCTGATTGTCTTCCTTTGTGATGTTCTGCGTTGTGATGATGGATATCTATATTTCCTTTTCTGCAGTAGGTTTATTAGAGTGAATTTAATTTCTCTTAAAAATGTGGATTCTATTGGCCATCTTGATGTTTTCTTTGCAGAAATGTCTGTTCATGTCTTCTGCCCATTTCTTGATTGGATTATTTATTCTTTGGGTGTTGAGTTTGGTAAGTTCTTTATAGATTTTCGATACTAGCCCTTTATCTGATATATCATTTGTAAACATCTTCTCCCATTCTGTCAGTTGTTTTTTGGTTTTGTTGACTCTTTCCTTTGCTGTGCAAAAGCTTTTGACCCAGATGGCCAATAGACACATGAAAAAGTGCTCAGTATCACTCGACATCAGGGAAATACAAATCAAAACCACAGTGAGATACCACCTCACACCAGTCAGAATGGTTAAAATTAACAAGTCAGGAAGCAACAGATGTTGGTGAGGATGTGGACAAAGAGGAACTGTCCTACACTGTTGGTGGGAATAAAGGCTGGTGCAGCCACTCTGGAAAACAGCATGGAGGTTCCTTAAAAACTTGAAAATAGAGCTTCTGTACAACCCAGCAATAGCACTACTCTGTATTTACCCTAAAAATACAAATGTAGTGATCAGAAGGGACATGTGCACCTGAATGTTAATAGCAGCAATGTCCACAATAGCCAAACTATGGAAAGAACCTATATGTCCATCAACAGATGAATGGATAAAGAAAATGTGACATATACATACAATGGAATACTATGCAGCCATCAAAAGAAATGAAATCTTGCGATTTGCAATGACATGAATGGAACTAGAGGGTATTATGCTAAATGAAATAAGTCAACCAGAGAAAGATAATTATCATATGATCTCTCTGATATGAGGAATTTGAGAAGCAGGGCAGGGGTTTTGCAGGGTAGGGAAGGTTAAAATGAAACAAGATGGGATGGAGAGGGAGACAAACCATAAGAGACTCTTAATCTCACAAAACAAACAGGATTTCTGGGAATAGGGGGGATAGGGAGAGGGTGGTTGGGTTATGGACCTTGGGGTATGTGCTATAGTGAGTGCTGATCATTTACAGACCTGTAACCCCTGGGGCAAATAATACATTATATGTTAATAAAAATAATTAAATAAAAAAGTTGATTTTAAGTCATCCTTATTTCATAGTATATATTTATAGAAAACAGCATGTTTAAAGAAATGCATTTATTGGAAACAATGGTTGGAACAGGACATAAATATTAATTCCCATTCAGAGTTAAAAATTCTATCAGAGCTAAGTTTAAATATACCTTTAATATACTAATGAATAAACTTTGAATGAATAAGCCAAAAGTACTATGATTATTAGTTTCTGAGCTTTCTATCATGTTCCATTGACCTGTGTGTCTGTTTTTATGCTAGTACTATACTGTTTTGATGACAACAGGTTTGTAATCTAGCTTGAAATTGGAGTGTAGTGATACCAAGTCGTTTAATCGCTCGTTTCCTTGCTTGTTTTCTTATCAGTGAGATTATTTATTTATTTTTACATATTTTACATTTGTATTCTAAATGTTTTTGTATTTTGTGGTATTAGTTGTAATAGCTCATCTTTCTTTTTGAAAGTTTTTCCACATTTTAAGATTTAACTTCAGTTAGCTAAGGTATAGTTTTTGATGTAATGGTCAACGATTCATTAGTTGCATAGAATACCCAGGACTCATCACCACATGTCCCCTCCTTAATACCCATCACCCAGTTACCCTGCTTCCCAACCTCCAGTTTTGTTTCCTATGATTAAGAATCTCCCATGGTTTGTTTCCCCCTCTGATTTCTTCCCATTCAGTTTTCCCTCCCTTCCCCTGTGGTCCTCTACATTATTCCTTGTGTTCCACATAAGAGTGAAACCATATGATTATTGTTGTTCTCTGCTTATTTTATTTAACATAACCCCCTCCAGTTCCATCCATGTCGATCCAAGTGGTAGGCATTCATCCCTTCTAATGGTTGAGTACTATTCAAGAGCATGTACGTGCCACATCTCCTTTATCCATTCCTCTGCTGAAGGACACCTAAGCTCTTTCCACAGTTTGGCCCTTATGGACATTGCTGCTATGAACTTTGGGGAACATATGCTCCTTCTTTTCACTGCATCTGTATCTTTGGGGGTAAACACCCATTAGTGGTGTTTACCCCCAGCAATTGCTGGTCATAGGGCAGCTCTATTTTTAACTTTTGGAGGAATCTCCATGCTGTTTTCCAGAGTGACTATACCAGCTTGCATTCCCACCAACATTGTTAGAGGGTTCCCCTTACTCCACATCCTTGCCAACACTTGTTGTTTCCTGTCTTATCAACTTTAGCCATTCTAACTGCTGGAAGGTGTAGTTCTGAATTCCCTGATTACAAGTGATGTGGAGCATTTTTTCATGGTCTCTTGGCCATTTGTGTGTCTTCTTTGGAGAAGTGTCTCTTCCTGTCTTCTGCCCATTTCTTGAGTAGATTCTTTGTTTCTTGGTTGTTGAGTTTGAGAAATTCTTTGTAGATCTTGGATACCAGACCTTTATCTGTAATACCATTTGCAAATATCTTCTCCCATTCTGTAGGTTGCCTTTTAGTTTTGCTAATTTTTTCTTTTGCTGTGCAGAAGCTTTTTTTTTTTAAAGATTTTATTTATTTATTTATTTATTTGACAGACAGAGATCACAAGTAGGCAGAGAGACAGGCAGAGAAAGAGAGAGAGAGAGGAGGAGGAGGAGGCAGGCTCCCCGCTGAGCAGAGAGCCTGATGTGGGGCTCGATCCCAAGACCCTGAGATCATGACCTGAGCCAAAGGCAGAGGCTTAACCCACTGAGCCACCCAGGCACCCCATGTGCAGAAGCTTCTTATTTTGATGACATCCCAATAGTTCATTTTTGCTTTCATTTCCCTGGGCTTTGGAGACATGTCTTGTAAGCCCTTTCAGTGTCCAAGGCCCAAGAGATTGTTGCCTGTGTTCTCCTCTAGGATTTTGCTGTGAGACAGGAATCAATTACCTTTCTTTCCTGATTGCATTTGAGCTCTCTCTCTTTCTTGGTGAGTCTAGCTAAAAGTTTGCCAGTTTTGTTTATCTTTCAAAAAATGGCAGCTCATATTTTCATTGATTTTTTGGTCTTTTTAGTCTCCATTTGTTTCCACATTTTATTTGTTATTTCCTTATTTCTACTGATCTGAGGCTATGCTTTTTTTTTTTTCCCCAATTCTTTCCCCTGTATATTAGGTTGGTTATTGGAGAGCTTTCAGGTGGATTGATGAGGATCTGAATTTCTATGAATTTCCCCCTTAGAGCTACTTTTGCTGCATTCCATAACTTTTCATATGTTCTCTTTTTCATTTGTCTCTAGGTACTTTTAAAATTTCTTTTGATTTCTTCTTTGACCGTTGGTGGTTTACTAGCATGTTGTTAAATTTCTGCATATTTGTGACTGTCCCATTTCTTCTTGTGACTGATTTCTACTTTCATACTGTTGTGGTTGGATAAGATTAGAACCAGAGCATGAAGGGAACATTCAGTTTATAGTTCCCTGGGGTATTTTCTGAGGGCAGACCATGACTTCCATGGGGACAGAGGAAGGTTTTGTGAGACTGGGTCAACCCTTGTTAGTATTACTGATTACTACCATAAAGGCTGTATACCACAGTTCACACTGCAGTCCTGATGGACTTGTACTTCCTTAGAAACATTTTGTAGGAGGTGCAGGGGTGGCCTTCTCTAACAGAAAGGTGCCTTGTGGGTTCAAGTGTTTCTACAACAGGGTAGATGATGCAAAGAAAAGTTTAACAGCAAACATGACAAAAGGCATTTAAATTTCAGAATAGTACATAGTTAAATGTACTCTATACTATGGCAGTGACAGGAAAAGTGAACAATGGGGTCAGAAAGGGGAATGGGAGTTCCAAGAAGCAGGCTGGAGTAGTCATGGGGTAAGGGATGTCTCATGGAGGAAGGGACCAGGAGACTTGTAACGGGTTCCAACAGTGCAGCATCAGGGTGTGAGCTCTGCCTGACCCACGACCCCCAGGGGCATTGAGGGCATTCTAGCTTCAGAGGATCTACAGACTGCAAATTGGCCTGAGCAGAGCCTCTGTGGTATGTCTTCTTGGTTCCTGGGTGTGGCTCTTTCTCTGCTTCTGGAAGTTGTTGATTCTCTTTTTGTTTTCCTCTGAGCTGTACTATTTTGTGTGGATTCAGTACTGTTAGTTGACACAAATTCTTCCTGAAAAGTAGTGGAATAGAAATCATCCTTTTTCCCCATTTAGACCTGAATATATTTAATAGTAATAGCTTTTTCCCAGGCCCCTGGGCCTTCATCTGTTCGCCAACTCCAAGATTTTTGGAAACATCTTCTATTTTTAACAAGTTGAAAGAATTGGTTTGGTTTTTAAAAAATTCAACAAGGTCACACTTTTCATAACCTATAAAATGATCTGTAAACACTGAATGAATAAGGCTTGACAGGATGGAGAATTGGCTTTGTAGTGGTTTGCGCCAATGTTTACTCACCGTTGCCCCCGTGTGGCCATTTTCCAGATAGCATGTGGCCGAATGTGTTCCAACTTCGCAGATTCAAGGGAGAATAAGACAGAAGGTTGGTCCCTGAACTCCTTAGCTCCTAAAACCATCCTCTAATTTATGAGTGATATTCTAAATCGAGTATATCTTAACTAGATATTAGGGTTAGGGTCAGGGTCAAGTTTCATACATTAACTATGGACAGCTTTTTACATGTCAATCTTACCTGCCTAAAGTTAAAAAAAAAAAAAAATACAAGGGAGAGGATATAGTCACCAAAGCACTGAACACATTACCTGTCCAGGAAATAGTTAACTAAACATAATTATTGTTTCATCTTAGCTGAGGACCAGGATCTGGGCCTATAGATACTTGGCAGGTAGCATCTGTGGCCAGCTGGCCATCTCCCTCTGACAACCCACACCCAACTCAGCCCATCCTCTGTTCTGCTCAAGGGTAGCAAACAGATGGACCAGGTACAGGTGTGACTCCCTCCTGTCAGACATGGCTTGCTTCTGACAGGTAGAGAAGTGGGCCAGCTCACATACACATGACATGTTCTTTTGGTTCCTTGATATCTGCCTCCCCTTTCTGTCATCCTGGTCCTGAACCTTTAGCTCCTGTGAGAACTTGGCTTTGCAGATTTCTGTTGACATTTCGAAGTGTAGATCTGTGTTGCCTTTGTTGCTTGTCCTTGGGTCAGAGATGAAGGCAGGAAAAGTCATCATACTCTGAAAGTAACAAAAAGAAATATCAGGTGTGCTCTGCCCC
Source organism: Taxidea taxus jeffersonii (assembly GCA_003697995.1). NCBI lineage: Eukaryota > Metazoa > Chordata > Mammalia > Carnivora > Mustelidae > Taxidea > Taxidea taxus. The sequence continues at coordinate 72,560 of RCUC01149526.1, forward strand.
CAGCACCTCAGGCTTGAAAGCAATGGCCAACTATGTACTTCACGTTCTACACAATCAGCTTTAGGGACTCATAGACGCATGTGAAAGGAAATTGTACCAAAAGAAATCTCATTACCGAACTTTTGCCTTGCAGAAGACAGTTTAGGGACACCACCCCTCGCCCACCTTGTCTTTTCCGGTCTGGCCAATGCCCGGTCACACACACATGTAGCCACACAAGGGCACAACTGTGACATCCTTCTGGAGCACTCCCAATCTCCATGCCCACCAGTTTGGCCAATCCTCCACACCCTAGTCCTCCTGAGTGTCCCCTGTCATGGCACTTGTCATACAAGGCTGTCATTTATTGTCTCTCCTTTCTGCTTGGAGTAGATCTCTCTCACAGAAGCCTGGCTGGGTGACAGGTGGATGAATGGTTGTGGGATCTTTGGTCTTGGAACAGCAGGTGTCCTTCAAAACCCTGATGGGCAGGGGGAGTCTCCGTCCCTCTGTGTGCCCCCAGCCTCGGTGGAATATAGTGTCCAGGACAAGGGATTTGGGAGTCCTCCCAGTTGAAGTTTGTTCTATGAAGGTGGCTTCCTTCTGAGATCATTATGAAACCACATTGCATGGCCATTCCTGTGAGACAGAAAGCATGCTACTGTACTGTATTTTCCTTGCACACTGTGGCTATCAAAGAGGAAACACATGCTCACATTCACAAGTTCACATTTACACCTCCATTTCTGAGCATCACTACCATGTAAACTACAGTGAATTTCCATTGGGCTGCAGACATGTAGACACCATTCAAGGTGTAAATAGAGGAGGATGGGAGGATAGCTATGGTTCTGGCTAAACGGATGGAAATCCTTGCCTTTGGGGGTGAGGAAATTAGATTTTATCCAGAAGGCGCTACATTATACTCAAAGAAGTGATATGATCTTAGGATCTTTGAGATCCAGGAGACCAGCACAGACTTTTCTGTAAAATCTTTTCTGTTAGGTGTTATAGTCCATGTGGTCTCTCTGACAATGACTCCACTCTTGGATTGTGGCTTGAAAACAGCCACAGACCATCCATAACTAATGTTCCAGCCACACTTGATAGAGAGAATACGGGGGGAGGTCCCATTTTTCCCATGGGTGGTAGTTTCCCACACCCCAGATCTGCAACATGATAGATGATGGGGGAGAGGGCTCTTTTTTTCCAATGGTAGTGGGAGTACACTGGGATCTATCCTCCCTGACCCCGACCCCTCCACTTGAAAGGAAAAAAGATGATAGTGAGATTGGCCAACAATTAAGGCCTCAGCAATTCCACCGCATTTCTCTGTAGGCCTTGAGCTTCCCATAAGATGTTTGCCAGTGGTTGAATTCCATGTAGGTATTGTTGGTATTGTTTGGTGGAGTATGTCCCAATTGCCTGGCAGATATATCTTGTGGGTTATATATTACACAGATGGTCATCTTGTTCAGGCCAAGACCATGAGCACATTTAGGGTTCTCCTGGTTAGCAGAGGATCTAGCATGTGTGGGCTTCAGGATGAGTCCAATTCAGCCCTCAGCAATGTTATGGAGCATCTGGCTTCCTGGGCCTTGGCCACTTCTGCAGTCATGATGGAAAAGCCCCTGGCATGGGTGGTCCACCCTATGCTTGGCTCTGTAGGCTGAGACCCAAGTTTCCTCCCATTTTATTGGCTGGGATCAGGTCCCATGCCCATGGATGAGCCAATCTCTGGAGGGATTGGAGCAGTGGAAATTGGCACGGGTGCAGTGGAAATTGGCACAGGTTGTCAGGACCTCTGTTGTAATGACTTTTCTAATGGCCATGGTTGCAAGATCTTCTGGGATGCATCTGTTAATAAAACAGATATTAATTTCTGATAGTAAGTGTGTCCAAGGTGCTGGCTTAGCACCTAGAACCTCAGTCCCAGCACCTCAGTACAACTGTACTACTCTGCAGAGAAAATGGCTGAGAATGAGCAAAGTGGATGGAAACTGGAGTGTACAAGGGAAGGGCGTGTGTGGGAGGGGGGATTGGGAATAATAGTGCTGGCCAAGCTGTATCTCCAATTTACCTATGTTCAAAAGGTGCAGGGAATCCATGGTGTTTCACCATCCAACATTTTGTAGATGGAGAATATGCCTTTTGCATGGAGTATGGCGAGACTTGTTCCCAGTATTCTCTTGTTGGTATGGAAGTTGGGGAGAGCAACACCCTCCATCTGCTAGGATAGGCATGAGAGGCTCCATGCTCTCAAGAAGGTATCTGGCTTTCACAGGGCTCACTGTGAGCCCGCACACAGGACTGAGGAGGACAGTTCATGGTTTTGTTCCTAGGATGGAGTCTTGGAAGAATACGGTGTCCTCTGTAATCCCAGGGAGGGTACAGACCTGGAGTCCACTGTAGAGTTACTTCATGGGAGTGGTGGTGATCTGCTGCATCTGCTTCATGAGATGTCTGTCCTTTATTGAGTTCTGGGTGGGGTTTCTGTGACTTTGTCCTACTGGCTGGGATTTCCAAGGAGTGGGGTTTTTTTGGCATCACTGTAAGAGTTGGTTCACTGGGACTGGGCAAGTCCTGTTCTGCTGCTGAGAAGTGTGTCTCTAGAGGTTGGAGTGTGTATGACAAGCCTAGAGGTCAATGGCGAGGTAGTTACAGTGGCCAGCACACTATTGTTATTGATGATTTTATGGGTGACTTCCATAGGATGAGATGTTAAATCTTATGGTTAGGGATCCTCATTAAATGCCCAAAAAAGGTGCTTTTTCTGAGTTTCATATTTGATATCTTTTTGTTACCTCTAATAGCCCTCCTTGTACTTGGTATTCCAATGAGCAGTGCATTACAACACTGCCTGCATTTAACCTATATGTTAATGAGGATTTGAGAAAGGAAAATGTTGTCAATGCTTCCACAAATTGTACAGTGGAACAGTCAAACAATAAAATTTTATTTTTGACACAAAGGAGGATGTATCCTGCTGTGATTCTTAGTTTAAACCAGGGGAAGGGGCCCTCTTTTGGTACTGGTAATGAGTACTATAGGCCTTCCTACAGAACATTATCAGATTCTATTGGAAACTTGGTCTTTGTTATGGTAGAGGAATCAGTAGTAGACCAATCATTTGTCTCCTGTTTCATTTTCCATGAACCTTTCCCCGATATTTCATTTCACACCTCTACCATTGTGAAATCATCCCAACTTTGGCACCAGCTCACCCTTCTCTGCCAAGGGTATGTTTGGGCCAAGAAAAAAGCTGCTTCTGCATAACAGGGAGACTCTAGGACAAGAATGCTGTCAGTAGGGAGTTAATGGGATCCTAAATTGCAAACCTAAATTGACACCCAGAGGAAATACATTTCAGATTTAGAAACTTCAGATAGAAATTTTCTGTCCATGATGACAGCTGAAGAAAATGTATCATCCTTAAAACTAAGCTTAACCCCTAACTTTAACGCTGAAACCTAACCTGACCTTAAAGCCCGCACTGGGGCCCTGAATCCCAAAGCTGAAAGTGAACCCAAAGCCTGGACTCTGAACCTGGCCCCTGGAGCCAAACCCTGAACTATGAACCCAAACCCTAAACCAGAACTCTGAGTCATGAACCCTGAACCCAAATGCCAGCATGAACCCAACCCAAATTTGACCTTGAACTTTATCCCAGAAGCCCTGAGCCTTAAACCCTAAATCATATACCTATAACCCTAAATTCTAACTCTAACTGTTCTCTTGCCCCTCACTATAAATCCTCACCTGACCCTAAACCCAAAGTCTGATCTAGAACTCCAACTGAAACCTGAACCTGAACCCAAATTCAAACCCTTCACCACACTTTGTTTATGCATTCACCATTGATGGATATTTGCAGTTTCTACCTTTTGATTTTTGTGAACATTGTTTGGGTTGGTGGCTAGAGTTAGGGTCTTGGATTGGGGTCAGGGCCAGACTTGAGATCAAGTTGAGGTCAGAGTGCAGGTCTGCATTAGGGCCAGGGTCATGTTCGGTGCTGCTGTTTGGGTCAGAGACGGTTGTCATTCCATATTGTTCCCAATTCATTGTTCCTTAGCTATTTTTGGAGAAGCTGGGAGATATTGAGCTCCATGCAGCTTGAATTTCCAAAATGAGATGGCTTCAGCTGGACTCCGAGAGGAAGCAGGTGCTTTCATTGAAGGGTGAGCGTCCCTAGTCCTGTCCTGCACTGCCTCCACCGCCTGCAGAGGGCGCAGGACCCCAGCTCTCGCCCTGAGCCTGGCCTGCGCAGCCGCACCTGGGACAGGAGCCAGGCCTCCTCAGAACCTGCTGTGGAGACTTCAGGGGGACATGGGGCTGCTTCCAGGCTGACGGGAGAAGCTGGGGAGGATGTGGGTCCACATCCACACTGACAGGACCCGCTGTGGAGGACATGAGGCTGCGTCCACACTGACAGCAGTCTAGCCTCCTCAAGACAAGCCACTGGAAGAGAAGGTGAAGAGAAGCCGCCTGAGTGGGGACTGGCGAGGGGGTGCGTGGTCTCAGGATCCCACGGAGGAAGGCTGTGCTCTGTAGACACTGGGGCTTCCGTGGTTTTGTGTGTGGTGACATGGGGTCCCCTGTGGTGCTGTGCATGGGGCTGTGGGATCTCTCCTTTCTGGGCTCAGATGTACCCCGGAGTCCCATGTCTGTGTTTGTGTGCCTGTGGATTCGGTTCCTGGGACTCCTCAGATGGTCTGTAGTCAGGGAGCGGTGGAGGGCTCGGAGCTCATGTTCCCCTCCTTGGCCCTGCAGGGTCCTTCCCGTGTCCACACCCGCTTCAGGGTTGGTCCGGAGTCTAGAAGTTCGGGAGGTACAGTGCGGACTGTGTAGATGGCTTTGGGGAGAGTGGGTATTTTCCCAGTGTCGGTTCTTCCCTGAGCACAGAGTGTCTTCCCATCTCCGTGTGTCTCCCTCCCTGTCTGTCATCAGTGCCCCACTCTGTCAGAGGACAGGTCTGTCACCCGCTTGGTTCAGGGGACTCCCAGGTATCTTGTTCTTTTGGATGCAGTAGTAAATGAGGTCATTCTCCGTAGTCTCTTTCTGATGGTTCCTTCGGAGCACATAGAAATGCAATTGATTTGTGCATATTAATTTTGTTCCTTGCAAGTTTCTTGAGTTTATTATTTCTATTTGCCTTAAACTCAAACTGCCAGTTACTTGACCAGCAACATGGGTTTATTTGGGGAGAGCAGAGAATGGCAATTTTGGATGAGCAAGCTATGGTCCCATCACAGGCAAGTACAAGAAACAAAGGAGAGGAACATTATTTCATGGAGAAGGAGGAAGAAGTTGGGAGGGTTATTGGGAAGGAAAGTCCACTGGAGAAAGGCAGGGGTTTAGGGTGATGGAGGATTCTCACCAGCTGAGCTTCGGGGATGGTGGATTTCTTGTAGGAGATGAACCCCTGTGGGGCCTGGAATGGATGAATCTCTCCAGTGGGAGATTGTAATGTGGGGTCTGTAATGGACACTGAGCAGCAGGTGCCCCCTTCCAGCCTTCCCTTCTGGTGTCTCCAGTCCACTTTTGAGGCTTCCCTTCATGCTTTTTCACAGTTCTAACCAGGTTGTGGGGGAGTATTGTGGAAAATTGGAATTCCAAATCCCACTGCTTCTGCTGCACCCAAGACACAGGAGCCCCTGATTTAATCCTCCCATGAGTCTCTTGCTAACATGTGGCCTCCTCCAAGGGCGAGTGGCATCTCCACGGTGAGTGACCTGGATCTGGGAGGGCTCGGTCTCCATCCAGAAGTTTGATGTCCTCTCTGCTTCTCTGATATGGTGCTGACCTGGCTGTTTGGAAGAGTCATTTTCCTCTGCGGTGATTTCAAAGTGCAGCCAGCTTGTTACAGCAGCACAAATATGCTTTATCTCCACACTCAGACTCCCCAGCTGTCATTTACCATGTTTGCCACTTCCCATGGGATGCTTCAGTGTTTTTGACCCCAAACAGGAACAGTGTCCCATAGAACCACTATGTAACCCCAAGTGAGAAAATCATGATGGCTCCTACATTTGAATCCAAACCACAGGCCCACTTCAGGTGTCAACCCCTGCCCGACAGTCTGAAATGTCTTCTTCATTCGGATCCAGTTTTCTTCTTCTGGAACTTCTTCCAGGACTTTCCCTTCTTTGGGTAACCTTGATGGATTTTTTAAAAAAGATTTTATTTATTTATTTGAGAGACAGAGATCACAAGTAGGCAGAGATGCAGGCAGAGAGAGAAGAAGGAAAGCAGGCTCCCCGCCCAGCAGAGAGCCTGATGCGGGACTTGATCCCAGGACTCTGGGATCATGACCCGAGCCAAAGGCAGAGGCTTCAACCCACTGAGCCACCCAGGCGCCCCAACCTTGATGGATTTAAGGAGCACAGACAGCTCCAATCTGAGTGGTATTTCTAGATGGCTGATGTCACGGGGGCTGTCTTCAGTGTCCATCCACATTGTGACATGCATCAGTCCTTCATTCACTTCTTCACAGTGACTAGATATAAGAACATTGACCCCTTAAAACATTTCAGGCACACAGTTCTCTGGCCTTCGCTGAATTCCCATGGTTGTACATCGTTCTCCAGAACTTTCTCATTCTCTGCGAGGGAGACTGTGTGCATGAAACACCACCTTCCCACTCCCCTTCCCCTTCGGCCCCTACAGCCACATACAACGTTGTGTGTCTGGATACTTCATATAAGGGAATCATACAGTATCTGTCCTTCTGTGACTAGCTGATTTCACTCAGCATAATGACTTCCGGATTCAACCTGTGTTGTAGCCTGTGTCAGAACTCCCTTCATTTTTTTAAAAAATTATTTTATTTTATTTTTTTAATTTAAGCTTTTTTTTTTTTAAGATTTTATTTATTTGTCAGATAGAGAGCGCAGGAGCGAGTACAGGCAGACAGAGTGGCAGGCAGAGGCAGAGGGAGAAGCAGGCTTCCTTACACCACACACGAAAATAGACTCAAAATGGATGAAGGACCTCAACGTGAGAAAGGAATCCTTCAAAATCCTTGAGGAGAACACAGGCAGCAACCTCTTTGACCTCAGCTGCAGCAACTTCTTCCTAGGAACAATGCCAAAGGCAAGGGAAGCAAGGGCAAAAATGAACTATTGGGACTTCATCAAGATCAAAAGCTTTTGCACAGCAAAGGAAACAGTCAACAAAACCAAAAGACAACTGACAGAACGGGAGAAGATATTTGCAAATGACATATCAGATAAAGGGCTAGTATCCAAAATCTATAAAGAGCTTAGCAAACTCAACACCCAAAGAACAAATAATCCAATCAAGAAATGGGCAGAGGACAAGAACTCCCTTCATTTTTAAGGCTGAATCATGTTCCGTCATGTATGTACCATATTTTGTTTATCCATTCATCCATCAGTGGATGCTTGGGTGGCTTCCACCTTTTGGCTGATGTGAGAAATGCTGCTCTGAATATGGGTACTTGTACTTTCAATTTTGGGGCGCATATAGGCTGCAGTGGAATTCTGTGTTTAATATTCTAAGGAACCACCATATTTTTTTCTTCCCACAAATGAACCATTTTACTTCATTCCTTCATAGGGCAGAACAAGATTGCCATTTATGGATCTACCTCCTTTTGTTTATCCTTTTCCCCATGGGTGGACATTTGCATAGTTTCTGGTTTTTGCCTATTGTAAACACTGCTGCTTTGAATATCCCTGTACATTTTTGTTTGTTTGAACCAGTGTTTTCAATTTTGGGGGTATATATCTAAGAGTACAACTGTTGAGCCAGATGGTAACTCTGCTTTGATCTATTTGAGTAAATGCCAAACTATTTTATACATAGACTGTACCATTTTTCATAAGCAAAGTTTAAGGGCTTCAGTTTCTCAACATCCTTTTGTTATTTTTAGTTTTCTTGGTTATAGTGATTCTACTTGTGTAAAAGGACATCTAACTGGTTTAAATCTTCATTTCCATAAAGACTAATGATGTTTATCTATTCATGTGCTATTCACCATTTGTATGTTTTCCCTGGAGAAGGGTCTATCCAAGTCCTTCATCCATTTTAAAAATGAGGTTGTCTTTTTGTTGAGGAGTTGTAAAAGCTCTTTACATATTCTTTCTTTTTTTTTTAAGTCTTTTTTTAAAAAAAGATTTTATTTATTTATTAGTTAGAGAGAGAGAGAGAGCACAGGCAGATAGAGGCAGAGGGAGAAGCAGGCTCCCGCAGAGCAAGGAGCCCGATGTGGGACTCGATCCCAGGACGCTGGGATCATGACCTGAGCCGAAGGCAGCCGCTTAACCAACTGAGCCATCCAGGCGTCCCGCTCTTTACATATTCTGGGCAACAGACTCTTATTAGGTAAATAATGCACAAGTATTTTCTTCCATTCTGGGGGCTATATTTCACTTTCTGGGTAATATATTCTGATGTATAAATATTTTTAATTTTTTTTACATTTTTTTTTAAAGAGTGAGTGAGAGAGAGGGTGCAAGTGAAGAGGAGCAGAGGGAAAAGGCAAGAGAATCTTAGGCAAGCCCCACACTCAGTGTGGATGTGGAACTTGATCTCAAGACCCTGAGATTATGACCTGAGCCAAAATTAAGGTCAAAAGTTAGCCAGTTGAGCCACCCAGATGCCCAGGACAGATTTTTAATTTTGAGGATATTATTTTTTCTATTTTTTTCTATCCCTTCTGATGCTTTGGTGTCAGATCTAAAAGCATTGCTAATACAAGGTTATGAAGATTTATCCCCATTTGTTTCTTCTAGAGTTGATAATTTTATCTCTTACATTTAAGTCTTTAACTTATTTTCAGTTAATGTTTACATGTGGTGTGAGGTAAGGGTCTAGTTCCATTCCTCTGTACATGAATAGCCAATTGTCTAGCACCATTTGTTGAAAAGACCATTCTGTCCCCACAGTGTAATGTTGTCCACCCTTGTCAAAATTCAATGGACCATAGATAAAAGGGTTTATTTCTGGGCTCTCAGTTAAATATCACTGATCTGTATGCATACTTCAAAAAATTATTTTATTTCTTTAAAAAAAATTTAAAAATATAAATTAAACTAATTAACATATAACATATTTGTTTCAGGGTGTATGCATACCTTCATGACAGTATTACAATGTTTTAGTTACTGTTGCTTTGTATTAAGATTTGAACTTTGGAGATATGACCTTTCACCTTCGATTTTCTTTTTCAAGATTGTTTTGGCTATCTTGTGGTCCCTTAAAATTCTCTAGGACTGTTATAATTAGCTTGTGCATTTCTTCCCAAAGGCCTTTGTGAAATTTCTTGGGAACACATTGAGTTTCCACATTGGCATTGTGTACTGTTGTCGTCTTATCGTCTTATCAGTAGTATGTCTTTTCATCACCTTGGGGTGTCCTCAGATTTGTTTAGGTTTCCCTTACTTTCTCTCAGCAATGTTTTGTAATTTTCAGTGTATGAGACTTATACTTTGATTACATCTATTCCTAAGTATTTTGTCAACGTCGATGTTCCTTAAAATGGAATTGTTTTCTTAAGTTCCTTTTTGGATGATTCATTGCTAGTGTCTACAAATAACAGAGATTTTTTGTGTATTGATATTTTGTCCTGTAACGTTGTGGAATTAGGGTGTATATTACAAAGGTCAGTGGACCATGCAGGAGGTCAGTAAACTCCCAGTCAATCATTGTCTTGGGGTCCATCTCATGGGGTCTTGCTGGCATCTGGGAGTGGTTATTGCTTGAGGGGTCATTTTGGTGCCTGCCATTTCTTTGACGTAACAGATGAGCCGGAAGGAGGGAGGTCATCAGTTAGGAAGTACAGATGAAGGTCAGAATGGAGGTGGGTAAAGGCCTCTTTCACTCTGAGAGTGGGGAAGCTCTGAGCCTCTGCTACACACCTTGCCCTGCTGATCCCTTCCAGCTGCCTGGTCCTAAGTGCTGTCCTTTTAATGAACTGGTCATCCAGGAAGTAACATGTTTCTCTAAGTTCCATGAGCCACTAGAGCAGACTATTCTAACTTGAGAAGGAGGTTGTGAGGACCTCCGATCTGTAGCCCATAGCCCGGAAACACAGGTGACTTCTCTGCCTAGCCACTGGCTGACCAGTAAGTTAACAGCACAGGGATCCAGTGACCACACACAACAAAGAACACAGACTTGACAATGTTAGCTCAGAAGAGTCACTAAGCCAACAGTAGCAACCAAAATGAACAGCCATAATGAAGCATGAGGAAGGTCTGATTTCAGGATGCTTCCATTATAATCATCATCACACCGTGGCCTTGTCAGTGGGGCCAAGTCCCCCGGCTGGGGGTCAGGTAGCTTCCTACATGTTCTACCTGCCTCTCCCTGGCTCCCCCAGCCATGCACAGCCCTGTATTGCTTCCTGGCAGGGGGCGGTTTTAACTAAGGTCAAAAAGACAGGATAGGTTTTCCTGACTCCACCTGCCACAGCCCCCCACCCCACTGCCCCCCAGTGCTGCAAGATAGGAAAGTTTCCTTCAACTCCTCTTAAGGTCCCTGACTGGATCTGGAAATTGACAAAGACAGGTGAACAGGAGAAAAGCAGCCAAAGTGTATTGATATATATACATTTTTTGTGGAAGCCTCACATGAACATGGAGACCAGCAGAGGTGACTGGAGCAGACAGCTCTTCTACCTTTTAGACAAACAATCAATGTGTGAAGAATTGAGAGACATAGGAGTTTGGACTAGGGCTGGTAAATGATAAAGAAGTAACTGAGAAGATAAAGGTTAGCCTTTGTGGCCCTAAATTCCTTGACTCAGGTGATAAGCATGTCCTCCCTGCAGTCTGGGCAGAGAAAGTGCCACATGGGAGTATTCTGACCTACTTCAGGGAAGAAGGGCTGGTGGCTGGGGATCAGAGAGACCTTCCTGCTTCTGCTCTATCCAAAATTCTTTCAGTTTCTATATTTAATTTGCCAAGGTGCCATATTTGGGGCAGTTGTCCTGACCCTCACTGGCCTGGTGCTGTACTCCGTTTCCTCCTAGTATCCAGGACGTTGAATGTACTGCTGTGGAGACCTCCCAGCCCTGGGCAGCCCCATGTCCAGGGAGGAACCTGCTTCCAGACAAGGATTGCTTATGACTTCCCACACGGGTGCGCTGTTGCTAAGGGTGGCCACCCCTCCTCAGGGAGATTGGGTGAGTGTGCAGATCTTACTTTGAGAAACTAACTTTATTTCCTGCAAATGTCTACCTGGTGGTGGGATCACATAGGAGTTCTATTTTTAGTATTTGAGGGAAACTCCATACTTTTCCCACCACGGCTGTGCCAACCAAGGTCAATTCCAGATGATTTTACCTATAAACCAGAGATTTTTCAGGAACCTCTCCAGCAGAGAACATGAGAACATTTTCAATGTCTTGCAAAGTATACTAACCAAAATGGTAACAAAACAGTAACTCAGGAATTATTGAAATGAAAAACTGGTTCTCCTTCTTCCATTTCTGGCTAGTGTGCTAGTCTGTGGCTGGATCCACCTCAGGCAGCTGGAAGGTTGACCTCCCAGGTCGGCTGCCACTGAGATGGCTACTATTTCCAGAAATTCTTCAGAGTGTGGCCGGGTTTCCCCACCTGTGCACAGATCAAGTTGGCGACCTCTGACAGTGGAGCCACAGGTCCTCAGACATGGTCCTCCCCCATTCCCCAGTGGAGCCATCACACTGAGGGTTTAGGGGGACGGGAGCTGTCCCTAGGCAAAACCACCTGAGATTCCCATGGTCCCTACCTGACCTTCACATGCTCCTCAGTTACTCCTGTGCCACTGGTGTCTTCCTGGAACCCTGACCTGGCTGTTTTCAGACAGCTCGTCTAGCTGTACCCTCACTTTCTGGGAGGTGGATTAGCTGGAATCCATAGTGTATCCTGCTGCCTCACCTGGATCGCTTTTTGAAGGCACATCGTCTGGGCCATCTGAGGACCCAAGACTGTGGGCCTGTGGCCTGGAGGGGTTCTGAGCAGAGCTGGTGGGATGGGAGGGCTGCAAGGCACAGAGGCAGGTTTCCAGAAAGCTGTCTGGGTCCCCGGCATCATACCATTTTTGAATCAAAGCCCTGAGGTCTTTAAAATGCCAGCAATGTTACAGCGTGGGCCAGAAAATCACATGTCTCTGTGCGCCCAACACCACCTAAACTACTGACCATTTCCTGTCACTTGAGCTGAGTACAAAGGGTTGGCAGTTGCAGCACCAACCCATCCCCACATACAGACACCCACGTACACCCAGCCCTGGCCTTCTCACCCTCGGGCTCAGCTCTGTGGGCTCCGGGTGCTGGACCACAGCCTAGTGTAGTACACAGCCTGGGCAGTGTCAGAGGCCTTCCCAGGTAGTCCCAAGTCCCTGCTCCTGGAGAGCCCCTTAGGGTCACTCCCTATGTCTGGGAGATGGAGCAGGTGTCCACCAGGCTCCTCCCTGTTTCATCATCCCTGGTGTTCTGCAAACACAGGGACTGATACCCGGCCTGGACACATCAGAGCCCTGCCTGGCCATCCTCACTGTCCTCCTGCTCAGTCCCCCTGTTCCTCCCAGATCAGACACAGACCTGTTTGTGCACAGCCCCACACCTGGGACAGGGGCCCATACCTGCAGAACACAGGATAAACCCTGGGGAGAAGCTCACAGCCCCCCGTACCTTATCTCACCCAGCCAGCCTTGACCTGGGGTGTGAACATGACCTTCCCGCCAGGCATCTGACTCCTTGTCAACTTGCTCTTGAATGCGGTGGGTGCACCCCACATGAGGCTTCTTTACACACACACACACACACACACACACACACACGCATAGGGTGGGGACCTGGGTGCCCAGGTTGGATTAGAGCATATGGAGCTGGAGGCTGGCTCTGGGCCTCAAGGTGTCACCTTTCTGTCCTTTTGGCCAAATGGCCAGAGATCTCAGGAGCCCTGACACAACACTCCCAGAGAGGGAAAGTGCAGAGTGCCTTTCCTCTGCCTGCAGCCTCTGGACTTTGGGATGCAACATGTAAACATGTTCTTCATTCGAGGATCTCCAACGAAATGAGCTGGGCAGGGGGCTGTCTCTGAAATGTGGGTGCCTGGTTACCTGCGTTCCAAATTCTGTTGGACTCTGTTGTCAGGGAAGTGAGGTCACCACTACCTGGGGTCCACTTACCTGACTTCCTCCTCACACAAGAGCCCCCCGAGGGCCCCCACCCCCAGGTGCTCAATGTTCACCCTCTACCCCATGCCCCATCCATACAGTGACACCCACACAGCCCACCCACAGCCCACTCGAGGCCTGGGTGCAGCTGGTATCCCTGCTGTGAGGACATAGAGCGGGGTTCAGACCGGGTTCTTGCTCATGCACAGGGGTGTGACCCTGGACAGACCCTGTGCCTCTCAGGGCCTCCCCAGGCTCCCATATGCACTGTGGGGTCTTCTGGCTTCTCCTTCTAGGGCACCATCAGGGTTAGGACCTCTGTGTTCCGTACCTGCTATCACAGGAGGCTGATACATGCACTTGGCAATGCAAGGATGAGTCAGGGGGCTGGGCAGGGCTTGGAACACAGCTCAGAGGGGCCTGGATCTGCTCCGGGGTTCAGACAAAGCCACCTTCCTCCTGCCTGTCTCCCAGCCCCAGTGGGAAGGTTGCAGGGAACTGATTCTCACCTTGTCTTCTTGCGACAGAGACTTTCAGGGGCTTACATTAGGTGAAAGCCCAGGTCCCAGGACCTCATCTGTGCCCATGTGCTGGGCAGTCCTCACAGTGGTTCCTGGCATTCCAGAATCCTGGTGACACATCCCTGTGGAATTCTCTCCCCTCCAGGGTGGATAGCCTGTGTGAGTGTGCTCTAAGGAATAGAATGGAGCAAAGTGATGGGATGTTGTTTCCAACCTGATTGAAGGAAGTCTGTCACTTCTCCTGGTTCCCTCTCTTGTGCTCATTCTCTGTCTCTGTCTTCTCTGTGTGAGACACACACTCTGTGTGAGAGCAGGATCTGGGGGCTCTGGGGGTGATGTGAGAAACCTCAGAAGCCTCCCTTCTCCCCATTTCTCTCTCCTGTCTTGGTGCTTGTTTCCTTCCTAAGGCTTCCTCACCCTGACCAGAGCACTGACTCTGGAACCTCTTCCAAATGGGGACCCTGAGGCTGCAGCAAGGAGGGTTCTGAGCTTGGTCATTAGACCAGTGGTCCAGTGCTCTGCCACGTTCTGCAAACCCAGGTCATCAGGCCCCCAAGCCCGTAGGCTGTCCTCTGCTCATAAGGACCTTGAGGGAGTACAAAGCATTTTCCCAGGTCTGGGAGCACAGTGGGTCAGGAATGGAGATCCAAGGCCAATAGACACTTCTACAAGCCGGTGGGACCCTAGGGACACCCCATCTCTACAGCCCAATTGACAAAAGAGTAAGTTGAGGCCTTTTGTGCTGTAGCCCCATCTAAACTTGGGGGAGTATCTTTTCCTACTTCCAGTAGCCCAGGATGGTGATGGACCCCAGACCCCAGACCCTGACCTCTCCCAGTGCCCTGACAACCCTCCAGACCCCTTAGGGACCCCCTGACCAGTAGTCTGGCCTGTCTCCCCTCCCCAAGCTATGGATCTGGGTTCTCGCCAGGGGTCCTGATGCCCCTGCCCCATGGACCAGCCTCTTTCTTCTTTCCCCTTGTTACCCACCTTTCTCCCAGGGTGTCCACCCCTTCCTACCCCCAAGCTGGGCAATCAGAGTGGTGTGCATGTGTGTGTGTGTGTGTATGTGTGTGTGCAGAGGTGCATATGCCTCTACGTCTAGGAATGCCCAAGGTCATGTCCCACATGGGACAGGGTAGGTAGCTATTCCTGAGGATCTGAGGGGCTCTCACCCCCAAAGCGAACCTCATGGGAGGGTTGGGGCTTAGGACTGGGGAGCAGCCACACTCCTTGGACTCCATACCCCTCATTTGTCCTGGGCCATTCCCTGCCTCTCTTGACCCCAGGTTCTCAACTGTCCCGGAGGGTTGAACATGGAATTGCTTGAACATGGCCACTCCTCTGGGGGTAGATGGAGGGACGGTGTACCAGGCACAGAGGCCTTCCTCCCGAGAGGGCAGGTGTGCACAGGGGACCTGCACACAGCACCTGTACCATGACCCAGACCTGCGGAGGATGTGCACAAGACCCATGGCCCCGCACCTGGCTGGTCCCCTGTGTTCCATCACCATCAAGTGCTCTGTGGCCCCAAAGTCCACTGAACCCTGGAACCATGCCAATCCTAGACAGCAAGGTTCAGGGTACAAGACTGGGTAGGTTGGACATCTGGAGATGCAAAGGTCACTGAATACTCCCACCCAGCTGGCCAGGAATGCAGACTCCCTCCCAGGGTCCAGCTGAGTGCAGGGCTGGGCCAGAGGACCTAGAGGCAGCAGTGGAGGCTGACTCAGGGCAGGGAGGAGCAGTCCACTCCTTTCCCTTCTCTTTGCCTTCTGCTTTGTCTTCCTGGTAGTATCCTGGGACAGAGGTCCAGCCTGTCCCTGGCCGCAACCCTGGCTGGAGTCAGAGGTGTGGGAAGGAGGACAGGGAGAAGGAGCCCACCACCCAGGATGCCCGAGTATGGGGGATTTTATTACTCTAATGAGGGACCCTGTGGGGATTCAGGGATTTCAGTTCTCTTTAGGCATGAGCAGTGGACCCAGGACTCAGACCCTGCCCCATTCTTCACCCTCCACGAGGCCCTACATCTCCTCCAGCCCAGTCCTTGTCTGCAGCCAGTCCTCCCTCCAGCCCCAGGAAATCCAACTGCTCTGGGAGGCTGTAAACTCATTACAAGCTGGAGCTGAGCCAGCCCTATGGAGCCTGGTTCCAAGTCCTGGAGCCCCACAGTGAGGAAAGTGATGCGGCACAGGGGCTGAGAGAGAGAGCAGAGTGTTGTGTGCTGGCCCCTAGGTCACTCAGAATCCAGCTCCCAGGCAGGCTCCAGGAGGGAGACCAGAGTGTGGCTCCTGCTAGCTCAGATGTGTCACTCTGTCCTGTAGCTACAGCCTGTCCCACCAGCTGCCCTCCCCTTCCTAGTTGGCCAGCAACACCTCAGGACCAAGAAGAACAGTCCATCATCCAGCTCAGGGGCCAGTGTGTGGCTGGGCAGGCAGGGGAGGGCTTGCTCTGGGCTCAGGGAGTCCCTGGCTGGGCTAATGGGGGCTCGGGAGGGCTGGTCTTCCAGCTCCTCTGCTGACCAGCCCAGTGACTGGAGCCATTTTCTTCCCATCTCTGGGCCTCACTCTCTGCCTCTGCACAATGTGTTAATGCTGAACGATCGCTCCCATGGCAGGAGCATGTGGGGTGCTGGTGACTGACCTAAGCTGGGAACAGGGCCTGGACTGCAGAGTGCAGTGGGGGATGGTGAGCAGTGTCACCAGTGAACATCCCTTCCCCCCAAATCCAACCAGCCTTTCCATGCAGCTGTCAGGCCCCTGGGAGACCACACTGGAGCTCCACACTCCTGACACCAGGTCACCACATCCTCGCCAACATCTGTCATTTCCTGACTTGTTAATTTTGGTCATCCAAACTGGTGTGAGGTGGTATCTCATTGTGGTTTTGATTTGTATTTCCCTGATGGCAAGTGATGTTGCCATCTGTCTGTTAGCCATTTGCATGTCTTTGGAGAAATGTGTGTTCATGTCTTCTGTCCATTTCTTGATTGGGTTATTTGTTTTTTGGATGTTGAGTTTGAGAAGTTGTTTATAGATCTTGGTTGAGAAATTCTTTTTAAGATTTTATTTACTTATTTGACAGGCAGAGATCACAAGTAGGCAGAGAGGCAGGCAGAGAGAGAGGAGGAAGCAGGCTCTCCCCACAGAGCAGAGAGCCTGAGTAGGGCTCGATCCCAGGACCCTGGGATCATGACCTGAGACAAAGGCAGAGGCTTTAACCCACTGAGCCACCCAGGCACCCCGAGAAATTCTTTATAGATCTTGGATACCAGCCCTTTACATGACATATCATTTCCAAACATTTTCTCCCATTCCATGGGTTGCCTCTTTGTTTTGTTGACTGTTTTCTTTGATGTGAAGAAGTGTTTTATTTTGATGAAGTCCCAATAGTTCATTTTTGCTTTTGTTTCCCTTGCCTTTGGTGATGTGTCTAGGAAGAAGTTGCTGTGGCTGATGTCGAAGAGGTGACTGCCTATGTTTTCCTCTAAGATTTTGATGGATTCATGTCTCACATTGAGGTCTTACATCCATTTTGATTTATCTTTGTGTGTGATATAAGAGAATGGTTGAGTTTCAATCTTCTGCATGTGGCTGTCCAGTTTTCCCAGCACCATTACTTGGAGAGACTCTCTTTGTTCCACTGGATATTCTTTCCTACTTTGTCAAAGATGAGTTGAGGGAGGAGTCAAGATGGCAGAGAAGTAGCAGGCTGAGATGACATCAGGCAGCAGGAGATCAGCTAGATAGCCTATCAAACCATTCCGAACACCTATGAATCCAACAGGAGATTGAAGAGAAGAAGAACAACAATTTTAGAAACAGAAAATCGACCACTTTCTAAAAGGTAGGACCAGCGGAGAAGTGAATCCAACATGATGGGAAGATAGACCCCGGGGGGAGGGGCCGGCTCCCAGCAAGCGGCGGAACAACGGAGCACAAAATCAGGACTTTTAAAAGTCTGCTCCACGGAGGGACATCATTCCAGAGGCTGAGCTGGGGTGAAGATCTCACGGGGACAGCATGGACTCAGGTCCCACGGGGTCACAGAAGGATCGGGGGTGTCTGAGTGTCGCAGAGCTCACAGGTATTAGAGCTGGGAAGCCGGCTGCAGAGAGAGAGCCGAGGAGTGAGCTCTCAACTCGGGGTTTCCTAGAGCCGTAGTGTGTGACACGGGCCGGTGCTCTGTGCAAGGGGTCCCCACAAGATCTGGGGAGACTCTGACCTGGGAGAGCTCAGGGACCTATGGGGTTCAGAGACTCCACGTGGGCCTCTGCCAGAGACGAGATGCTTGGTCACAGGCTGGGTGACCTTGGAGCACAGCCAGAAGCCAGTGAGATGGGACTGATTACCAAATGACAGAGAATAAAGAAGCTGAGCAAAAGAGAGACAAACAACTACTGGATCACGAGGGGGAGAATTCAAGAGATAAGTGATACCATAAGATGAAACAACATTAGAATAATTGGGATTCCAGAAGAAGAAGAAAGAGAGAGAGGAGCAGAAGGTATATTGGAGAGAATTATTGTAGAGAATTTCCCTAATATAGCAAAGGGAACAAGCATCAAAATCCAGGAGGTGCAGAGAATCCCCCTTAAAATCAATAGGAATAGGTCCACACCCGGTCATCTAATAGTAAAATTTACAAGTTTTAGTGACAAAGAGAAAATCCTGAAAGCAGCACGGGACAAGAAGTCTGTAACATACAATGGTAAAAATATTAGATTGGCAGCAGACTTACCCACAGAGACCTGGCAGGCCAGAAAGAACTGGCATGATATATTCAGAGCACTAAATGAGAAAAACATGCAGCCAAGAATACTTTATCCAGCTAGGTTATCATTGAAAATAGAAGGAGAGATAAAAAGCTTCCAGGACAAACAAAAACTGAAAGAATTTGTAAACACCAAACCAGCTCTACAGGAAATATTGAAAGGGGTCCTCTAAGCAAAGAGAGACCCTAAAAGTATTACCAGAAAGGAACAGAGACATTATACAGTAACAATCACCATACAGGCAATACAATGGCACTAAACTCATATCTCTCAATAGTTACCCTGAATGTAAATGGGCTAAATGCCCCAATCAAAAGACACAGGGTTTCAGAATGGATAAAAAAACAAAACCCATCAATATGCTGCCTACAAGAAACTCATTTTAGACCTGAAGACACCTCCAGATTGAAAGTGAGGGGGTGGAAAACAATTTACCATGCTAATGGAATCAGAAGAAAGCTGGAGTGGCAATCCTTAGACCAGATCAATTAGATTTTAAGGCAAAGACTATAATAAGAGATGAGGAAGGACACTATATCATACTCAAAGGGTCTGTCCAACAAGAAGATCTAACAATTTTAAATATCGATGCCCCTAACATGGGAGCAGCCAACTATATAAACCAATTAATAACAAAATCAAAGAAACACGTTGACAAGAATACAATAATAGTAGGAGACTTTAACACACCCCTCACTGAAATGGACAGATCATCCAAGCAAAAGATCAACAAGGAAATAAAGGTCTTAAATGACACACTGGAGCAGATGGACATCACAGATATATTCAGAACATTCCATCCCAAAGCAACAGAATACACATTCTTCTCAAGTGCCCATGGAACATTCTCCAGAATAGATCACATCCTGGGTCATAAATCAGGTCTCAACAGGTATCAAAAGATTGGGATCATTCCCTGCATATTTTCAGACCACAATGCTCTGAAGCTAGAACTCAATCACAAGAGGAAATTTGGAAAGAGCACAAATACATGGAGACTAAACAGCATCCTTCTAAAGAATGAATGGGTCAACCAGGAAATGAAAGAAGAATTGAAAAAACCATGGAAACAAATGATAATGAAAACACAGCGGTCCAAAATCTGTGGGACACAGCAAAGGCAGTCCTGAGAGGAAAATATATAGCGATACAAGCCTATCTCAAGAAACAGGAAAGGTCTCAAATACACAACCTAACCCTACACCTAAAGGAGCTTGAGAAAGAACAACAAAGAAAGCCTAAACCCAGCAGGAGAAGAGAAATAATAAAGATCAAAGCAGAAATCAATGAAATACAAACCAAAAAGCCAATAGAACAAATCAATGAAACTAGGAGCTGGTTCTTTGAAAGAATTAATAAGATTGATACACCCCTGGCCAGACTTATCAAAAAGAAAAGAGAAAGGACCCAAATAAATAAAATCATGAATGAAAGAGGAGAGATCACAACCAACACCAAAGAAATACAAGCAATCATAAGAAGATATTATGAGCAACTCTATGCCAACAAATTTGACAATCTGGAAGAAATGGATGCTTTCCTAGAGACATATAAACTGCCAAAACTGAACCAGGAAGAAATAGAAAACCTGAATAGGCCCATAGCCAGTAAGGAGATTGAAAGAGTCATCAAAAATCTCCAAACAAACAAAAGCCCAGGGCCAGATGGCTTCCCAGGGGAATTCTACCAAACATTTAAAGAAGAAGTAATCCTATTCTCCTGAAACTGTTCCAAAAAATAGAAATGGAAGGAAAACTTCCAAACTCATTTTATGAGGCCAGCATCACCTTGATCCCCAAACCAGACAGGGATCCCATCAAAAAAGAGAATTACAGACCAATATCCTTGATCAACACAGATGCAAAAATTCTCACCAAAATACTAGCCAATAGGATCCAACAGTACATTAAAAGGATTATTCACCACGACCAAGTGGGATTTATTCCAGGGCAGCAGGGTTGGTTCAACATCCGCAAATCAATCAATGTGATACAATACATTAACAAAAGAAAGAACAAGAACCATATGATACTCTCAATAGATGCTGAAAAAGCATTTGACAAAGTACAACATCCCTTCCTAATCAAAACTCTTCAAAGTGTAGGGATAGAAGGCACATACCTCAATATTGTCAAAGCCATCTATGAAAAACCCACGGCAAGTATCATTCTCAATGATCTTCACCCCAGCTCAGCCTCTGGAATGATGTCCCTCCGTGGAGC
>ML106453.1:0-11417 GCA_003697995.1 Taxidea taxus jeffersonii
TGGGGGGGGGGGGTGTCGGGAGAGGGTGGTGGGGTTATATTATCTGTTTATAAAAAAAATTAAGGGGCGCCTGGGTGGCTCAGTGGGTTAAGCCTCTGCCTTTGGCTCAGGTCATGATCTCAGGGTCCTGGGATCAAGCCCTGTATTGGGCTCTCTGTTCCTCGGGGAGCCTGCTTCCTCCTCTCTCTCTCTCTGCCTGCCTTCCTGCCTACTTGTGATCTCTGTCAAATAAATAAATAAAATCTTTAAAAAAATTTTTTTTTAAAAGAGAACATTTGTTTTATTGGGGTGCCTGAGTGGCTCAGTCAGTTAAGCATCTGCCTTCAGCTCAAATTATGATCCCAGGGCCCTGGAATCGAGCCCCATGTGGGGCTTCCTGCTTGGTGGGGAGTTTGCTTCTCCCTCTGCCCTGCCCCGCCCAGACTCATGGACTCTCTCTCTCGCTCTCTCAAATGAATAAATAAAATCTTAAAAAAAAACAAAAACAAAAACCAGAACATTTGTTTTACTGTGATTGTGTGTCAGTAAAGAATACATATTCAGTTTGGGGCTACTGTGCTATGGTGACAGAAGATCAACCCACCATTGATTTGTAGTTTCAGTGCAAATATCAAAACAGTTAAAAGCACAAATAACAATGTAAAATGTGCAACCACCATGGAAAATACGATAATTCATCAAAAAATTAACAGAATTGGGGCACCTGGGTGGCTCAGTGAGTTAAAGCCTCTGCCTTCGGCTCAGGTCATGATCCCAGGGTCCTGGGATGGAGACTCTCATCTGGTTCTTTGCTCAGCAGGGAACCTGCTTCCTCCTCTCTCTCTCTGCTTGCCTCTCTGCCTATTTATGATCTCTGTCAAATAAATAAATAAAATCTTTTTAAAAATTAATATAATTACAGTATGATTGGGGTGCCTGGGTGGCTCAGTTGGTTATGCATCTACCTTCAGCTCAGGTCATGATCTTGGGGTCCTGGGATCAAGTCCTGCAACAAGCTCCGTGCTCAGTGGGGAGTCTGCTTCTCCCTCTGCCTGCTGCTCCCCCTCCTTCTGCTTTCTCTCTCTCTCTCTGACAAATAAATAAATAAAAATCTTTTTAAAAAATTACAATATGGTCTATTATACCACTTTAATACTTATAAGAATCAAAAGCAGGATCTCAAAGAGATATTGGCACACTCATATTTATAGCATTATTGCCTTATTCACAATAGCTGAGAGGTAGAAGCAAACCAAATGTCCATCAGCAGATGAATGGATAAACAAAATGTGGTATATACATACAATAAAATATTACTCAACACTAAAAAGAAAGGGGATTTGTATTTTAGGAAAAGGAAGGGAGGGACGCCTGGGTGGCTCAGTTGGTTAAGCAGCTGCCTTCGGCTCAGGTCATGATCCCAGCATACTGGGATCGAGTCCCACATCAGGCTCCTTGCTCAGCAGGGAGCCTGCTTCTCCCTCTGCCTCTGCCTGCCATTCTGTCTGCCTGTGCTAGCTCCCGCTCTCTCTCTGATAAATAAATAAAATCTTAAAAAAAAAAAAAAAAGGAAGGGAATTCTGACACGTGGTGTGGTATGGATTAACGATGAAGAACTATGCTAAGTGAAACAGGCCACTCACAAAAAGACAAATACTATATTTTCCCATTGATATGCAGTATCTAAATTAGTCCAATTTATAAAAATAGGAAGTTGAATGGTGGCTGTCAGGAGCTACTGGCAGGGAGAAATAGGAGAGTTGTTGTTTCATTGGTGTCAAGTTTCAGTTTTGCAAATGCAAACGTCCGAAAAAGGAGGGTAATGGTGGTGGCACAATAACAGGAATGTACTTAACACTCTCGGACTGTACACTTAAAGGCTGGAACTCCTGATTGGCTCAGTCAGTAAAGCACACAGCTCTTGATCCAGGGGTCATGAATTTGAGCCTCACACTGAGTGTAGAGATTGTTAAGAAAAGAAAATCTTTTTTTTTTTTTTAAGAAAAGAAAATCTTAAAAAAATAAAGAATTAGGAATAAATAACAAAAACATATCTCAAGAACCAAAGAAATGCAAAATTCGATCAACCAGTATATTCAATCAACTAGAACGGGACAAGGAAAAGTTAGGAAATGTGCATATATGGGCACCTGGTTGGCTTGGTTGGAAGAGTGTGCCGCTCTTGATCTCTGGCTTCCGAATTCAAACCCCATGGTTAGTATAGAGATGGCTTCAAAATAAAATCTTTAAAAAAAAAAAAAGCAGGGTGGCGTCTGGGTGGCTTAGTTGGTTAAGCGTCTGCCTTTGGCTCAGATCCTGATCCCAGGGTCTAGTTGGGATCCCCACTCAGTGGGGAATCTGCTTCTCCCTCTACGCCTCCCCCTACTTGTGCACACCATGCGTGCATCCTATCTCTCTCTCTCTAATAAATAAAATCTTTTTATTTTTTATTTTTTTAAAGATTTTATTTATTTATTTGATAGACAGAGATCACAAGTAGGCAGAGAGGCAGGCAGAGAGGAAGGGAAGCAGGCTCCCTGCTGAGCAGAGAGTCCTATGTGGGGCTTGATCCCAGAACCCTGAGACCACGACCCGACCGAAGGCAGAGGCTTTAACCTACTGAGCCATCCAGGCACCCTAAAATCTTTTTAAAATAATTTAAAAATCTAAAAAAAAAAAAAAGGAAATGTGTATGTTTAACATGGGCTGTGTTTTCACTCTCCACTTGAAGTTAATGAGTGATACAATAATTTTCAAGAGGGTTCAGTGTGTCTGTGGCCATTCATAATCTCAGTAAATATCTCCCTTTCTGGTCTGCATCTTGCAACTCTGGGGAATTTGAGAATTTAATATAGAGAAGTTGAAGAGAATCAAACTGTATTATTACCCTTTGTGTGTTAAGAAGAATCCATGCACAATTGATATTTTATATGCTTTTATATTAAGAGAAATTGTTTCCAGATTCAAAAAGCCTACCAAAGTCCCAGCACAATGAATAAAATTATCCCAAAACTTCAAATAACAAGCTATAAAAAGAAATTCTTGGAAGTTTCCAGAGGGTAAACACAGATGACATTTTGAAATCAGAACGTAATACTAGAAGTTAGAATACAATGGAGCAAGAACTTTCTAAATTCTGAGGGGCAAATCTAGTTTTCTTCACTTCCTCACACTATTAAGGATAAGTATTGAGTTAAGACTTTTCCAAACTATAAGGATTCAGTAGATTTACCTTACATGCCCCCTTACTAGAGAAACTCCTGGAGGATATTCTCCAGTAAAACGAGAGAATAAACTAAGAAGTAAGATGGTGAAGAGAGAAGACACAACACAGGAAAATGTCCCAAAAGAAATCCAATGGTAATAGCTTATGGCAGGTCTAGAAATCTAGCTCTTACTCCAGAATGGAACAACAGAAGGCTCTGGAACAGAGATGTCTAGGGGAAAAAAATGAAATTGATAGCATATCTGATATGTATGACCAGTAGAAAAGTAATATTGAGGGATACCTGGGTGGTTCAGTTGGTTAAGCATCTGTCTTCGGCTCAGGTCATGATCCTGGGATTGACCCCCAGGTCAGGCTCCCTGCTCCGCAGAGAGCCTGCTTCTCCTTTTCCCTCTGCCTGCTGGGCTGCCTACTTGTGCTCTCTCTCTCTCTCTCTCTGTCAAATAAATAAATAAATAAAATCTTTGAAAAAAATCATAACAATATTGATAGGCGTAGGAGCACCTACGGGGACACCTACAGGTGGCTCAGTTGGTTAAGGGGCTAACTTTGGCTCAGTCATGATCTCAGGGTCCTGGGATGGAGGCCCCACAGGGAGTCAGCTTCTCCCACTGCCTCTGCCCCTCTCCCTGCTCGTGTGCGTGTGCTCACTCTCTCTCAAATAAGCACATAAAATCTTCTAAAAAGGAAAGAAAAATAATATTGACAGGCATATAGCTGACCCCACAGAACACACAAGGACAGCTAGTTTTATGAATATCAAGAACTAAGCAAATAGATAAGTGAGGGATTCGCTATAGGAAAAGCAGCCATACAACAGAAGGAGAGAAACTAAACTGCAATCGGCGTTCCACGTGGCACAGAAATGAGTAACTCTTGTGAAATTATAACAATGCAAATACTGATTACTGATGGAACAAACAATTGTGATACTGGGAGAATGAAGAGAGGAAGTGGGAGAGGTGAGTAAGAGGAGCTAAATCCCCAGTTAACCATAATAAGGAATCAATGAATAATGTCTCCATTGAAAAACTGAGGAATAGCAGTATGGGCCTATATGGTTGAGACATGTAGAAAGATACCAGAAAAAAATACAGGCCACTCAGTCCATAGTCTGACCAGTGGAACTAGGAAGTGGGTGGGGACTGGTAGGAAAATTTCATGATAAGGCTACTCTTAACTGAAATTTTCATTTTCTGTATGTATAAAATTTTAGATCAATTTTTTTGGTTTTTTTTTAAGATTTTTAAAAAATTTATTTATTTGTCAGGGAGAGAGCAGGAGCGAGCACAGGCAGACAGAGTGGCAGGCAGAGGCAGAGGGAGAAGCAGGCTCCCTGCTGAGCAAGGAGCCCGATGTGGGACTCGATCCCAGGACGCTGGGATCATGACCTGAGCCGAAGGCAGCTGCTCAACCAACTGAGCCACCCAGGTGTCCCTCAATTTTTTTAAGTTCTAAATGATGCTGCAATTAACATATATATGCCTTTGCACTCACTTCGGATTATTCCAGATTCGTTCTGAGAGCTAGGATTCCAGGATCAGGGGATAGGGCATGCATGTGTTCAAGGCTTTTGATACCGGATGCCAAATAACCCTGCAGCCATGCCTGGCTGCTTTGTACTCATCAGAGGACTAGCCTGGCCCACCATCTCCTCACTAGGTTGTCAGCAGCTCCAAACCCAATTTAACTGGTTCTTTTTATTTGCTCCCTGGGTCATTCCTTTGCCTCCCATTAGAAAGTAAGATTTTTTATTTTTTAAGATTTTATTTATTTGACAGAGATCACAAGTAGGCAGAGAGGCAGGCAGAGAGGGAGAGAGGAGGAAGCAGGCTCACCGCCGAGCAGAGAGCCTGATGTGGGGCTCGATCCCAGGACCCTGAGATCATGACCTGAGCTGAAGGCAGAGGCTTTAACCCACTGAGCCACCCAGGCGCCCCGAAAGTAAGATTTTTGAACTGGGAAGGTTCTTTAGTCAAAGGGAGGTGGGGGCTGGAAATTCCATTCTGACTCTGCTAGTGCCTGACTCTGGCTTTCAGTACATCCCTTCCTCTCTCTCTCAACCCAGTTTTAGCATCTGTAAAGTGAGGACCAGAACTGTACTCCTCAACTATGAAAGCTCTTCCCTTGAACACCATGTTTTTATCCACTAAACAAACTGCATTTGCTGAGAAGGTATTGATTCTCTTTCCTAGTGTGTATAACTCATACCAGGTGAAAATCAGTGAGAATTTCTGAGTAGCAGGGGAGAGATTCTTCTGGCAACCTAAGTGAATTAATAAATTCAAGTCCAAACAATTTTATTACCCTGCTTGCACAGCCTGGCTGAAGCAAATACCTAAACTATGTTGGAATGCTCACAGATCCCCTTTGCTGTTCTCAGACTCCCTAGGAAGGATGAGGTGGGGTTACTCTCTCAGATTCAATAATCCATTTTCTCTACCTATACCTCCACTGGCATCAGAGTTTATGTGGCCAAGATTAACTCCCCAGCTAAATCAGTTTCATTGACCTTGTGCATATTTGCTGGAGTTAGCCTACACCAAAGGGCACTGCAGCAGATTAGCACTTTGCCTTATAAGGAAGAAGGAAAGAAGAAGGATTTATTGTGAAGTCAGTGAAGCTTAAATTTCAGGGCCCCTGACTTGCAGGGGTCCCTGGGAGGGGGGGGTTGCTGGGAGTTGTAGTCTGGGAGTTGAAGAGAGGAAGCAGCTTGCCCTCAAGAAACATTTCTGGAAAACTGCTTAAAGGTCTCAGAAAAGAGGGTTGGGAATCTGAGTCTTCAATAACTTGTCTTTATTTCTTTTCTCATTCTAAACAAAGATTCACATTCATACAAAAATTGCACTCATCATTTTGTATTCTTTTTGTTGGAGAAGGCCTCCAGAAGTGTAAAAGCTGGGGTCCTACAAAATCTGGATCTGCTGCATACATGGAAATGAATTCCTCCCCAGTTAGATGAAAGCGAACAAACTGCTTTTTCCACTAGACACAGAGGAGAAATGGTTCTCTCTCCTTTCCTTCTTCAACCAGCAGATCTGGACAGGCATGCTCCATTCCCGTGACCCAAGAGCACACAGGTAACCAGCAACTCCTGTGTTGTCCCAGATTGTTGCAGCCACCTCTTTGGAGACCCTGAAAGTCTGCACAAGTGATCAACCAGTCAAATCATTTCCGCTTCTTGACCATTGCTCTCAAGTCGCCTTCCACTCCCCACTCCAGTTTTTTTGTCCTCCCTTCTAATACATTTCAAAAGCAATGTGCTTGCTTTCTTATGCCTGACATATTTGAAGGCATGAAATAAATAATTATTAAGTAAAATCACTTAGAAGAATGAATCTTAGCCTTTCTGGTTCCCAGTCTCTTAAGAATGCTTACAAGCTCTGAAATTATGGACAGCCTTGGAAGGAAGATTACAGCTCTTCTTTTCTGTTTAGTCACTAAGCCAGTGATTTGCAAACTTAGTGCACTTTAGGGACTCTTATTTAAAATGGAGACTTGGGATGCCTGGGTGGCTCAGTTGGTTAAGTGGCTGCCTTCGGCTCAGGTCATGATCCCAGCGTCCGGGGATCCAGTCCCACATCGGGCTCCTTGCTCGCCAGGGAGCCTGCTTCTCCCTCTGCCTCTGCCTGCCACTCTGTCTGCCTGTGCTCACTCTCTCTCTGACAAATAAATAAATAATCTTTAAAAAATATATAAATAAGATGGAGACTCCAGGGGTGCCTAGGTGGCTCAGTAGGTTGGGGTCTGCCTTTGGCTCAGGTTGTGATCCCAGGGTCCTGGGATTGAGCCCCACAATGGGCTCCCTGCTCAGTGGGGAACTTGCTTCTCCTTCTCCCATTCCCCCTGCTTGTGTTCCCTTTCTAGCTGTTTCTCCCTATGTGTCAAATAAATAAATAAAATCTTTTAAAGATAAAAAAAATACAAAATAAATAAAATGCAGATTCCAGGGCTGTGTCCCTGGAGAGAATCAGTTGTTCAGGAAGGGATTCTGGAGACCACATTTTGATAAAGGGTCTCCAGTGATTCTATTGTAGGCCACTTCTTGGGAGACACCACAGAAATTGGTCTGGGCTGGGTATAGAATTTACTCATCTCTTGCAAACCCTCCCTGTTTTGGTAATTCTGGTCCAAGATTTGTCTGGGGGTAATTCCATAGAAGATTGGTCCCCATGAGGTTGGGGAATCCTTTATTTCTCTTCTTCAGGCAACTAGTCACAACACTATAATGGAAACAGTGCAGATTTGGGAAATTGGAGAGATCTGGGTTCAAATGGTTGCATTTCTCTGAACCTCAGTTTGTCTGTGAAATAGGATTAATAATGTCACTCATGATTAATGTGTGAACCAAATACACTGACTTATGTGAATATGTGGTACACAAGGCCTAGTACATACTAGCTGTTAAGAAAAAGTTTGTTTTTATCTCATCCTTTGAATGATATTAAAGATAAAAAGTTTCCTCGGAGAACTCTGAGATACTTGAAATTCTATCCTTTAGACATTCACTTCTTAGGCTTCAGTCTTTAGTCCCTGTTACAATGTAAATGGCCCTTAAACCAGTAACTAGAGGCTTTACTGTTATTTATACCTTAGTCAAAGGTAGTTCAGGAATTATTTTGAAAAATCAAAGGCAGGAAGAAGGCTTGGGAGTGCCATGAAGGGAAAGGAAGAAAAAGAAAGCTAAGGAAAAGCAAAGAGTGAAGGGAAAAACTAAAGTCACCTGAGAACAAAGTTTTTCAACATTATAGACCTACATGGGGCCAAGGTTATGCTGCAAACAGTGGTTTTCAGCTTATAGTCCTGGTTGCCATATGAAGACATGTTCAGGTAGTACCAGACACAAGGGAGTTTTACCTCACCCCTTGGTGGGAAAGATGTCTTAGCATAAAGGTACTGAAATTTTAAGTTTTTCTGAGTAGATCTTGGGAAAACATCTTGATAATACTCTTGAAGTAGAAGGAGGAACCCTATGGTCATGACTGTAGCTGGATAAACCACTTCAAGTGAATGGAGGAGTTTGGTTTTGCCCCTGAGAGGGAGAGGAAAGGAGAATAGGATAGGCCAGAGAAATGTGGAAGTAGCATGAGGGTGGGGGGCTATGTGGAGTGAAAGTAGCTCAATGACATTAGAAAAAGAAATGTCTTGTGTTCACATTGAAATTTTTGGTGGTAATGTGATAAAGGTAATGATTAATAGTCACTGAAGTGTTAGATTTTCCATATACATCTTTTACCCTTAGTATGCTTGCATTGAAGCTTTGACAGACTGCTGATTACCTCCCCCAAATCCAGCCTCCCTTTCTTTAATCATCATAGAAGTTACAGCTGAGCACAGAGCTGTCTACTAAAAGACTATACTTCCAGTCCCCCTTGCAGCTATGTATGGCCATGTGACTGAAGGGCTAAAGTAACTCCGTTTTGAGGCAGTAGCCATTTTGTTGTTCATATTTAACTATGAGTGACCCAGAGCTTGCATAAATTCCAGACAAGGAGACAGGAATTCCAGGAACAGAATTGGTTACTAAACCACAAACTACCCCCACTTCGTAGATAAGTTAATCAAGACCCAACCGGTCTTGCTACTCCCTGCAACTTTCCTGCCCTGGTACAAACAACTTTCAAAAGATATCCCCTAGACAAAGTAGCCAATCCCCGCTGAACAGCGCAGCTTAAGTAACCCCAGCACCAATCACTTTAAAGGTCGCCTATACATGTGATTTTGCGCGTGAATACTTTGTGGTTTTTGCCTTTATAAGCCCTGTGAAATTTCAGCTCGGGTCTTCCTCCTAGACTCCACTGTGTCGGTGTGTAGGACAGAGCCGGAGCTGCAGCCCGCCTGAATAAAGCCTTGCTTTTGCATTTCGGAACGTCTGGCTCTCGGTGGTCTTCTTGGTGGTGGTCCTGCGATCTGGGCATAACATGACTGTTCTAGCCAATGGAATATGAGCAACTAGGCATGACCATGGCCGGTGGAATAGGAGCAGCTAGGTATGGCCATGTGACTATGTTCTGGCCAATGGGAAGCGAGCAAAATGGATGAACTGTTCATCTTCCAAGTATGGTTTTTTAAATTTTTTTTAAAGATTTTATTTATTTATTTGTTAGAGAGAGAGAGCGCGAGCACAGGCAGACAGAGTGGCAGGCAGAGGCAGAGGGAGAAGCAGGCTCCGTGCCAAACAAGGAGCCCGATGTGGGACTCGATCCTCGGATGCTGGGATCACGACCTGAGCCGAAGGCAGCTGCTTAACCAACTGAGCCACCCAGGCATCCCTTCCAGGTATGTTTTTAAAAGAAAGAGCAGAGGTGCCTGGGTGGCTCAGTGGGTTAAAGCCTCTGCTTTCGGCTCAGGTCATGATCCCAGGGTCCTGGGATTGATCCCTACACTGGGTTCTCTGCTCAGCAGGGAACCTGCTTCCTCCTCTCTCTCTCTCTCTGTCTGCCTCTCTGCCTACTTGTGATCTCTGTCTGTCAAATAAATAAATAAAATCTTTACAAAAAATAAATATAAGAAAGAGCATATTGAACATGTCCCACTAGAATTGGATATGATGGCAAGCTCTTGAGAACCCACCCTAGTCCTGCAACCATAGATCTTCCATTGTAGCCCTGGATGCTACTTGTTAAGGAATACAGAACCATGAGATAGAAGGAAACTGGGTCTTTTATCAACCTTGTTAAACATATTGCCCTATTAGCTCTGGATTGCTTTGTCTAGATCTTTTTGAGAGAAAGAAATTAACTTCTATCATGTTTTAATATTTTTGTTTCTTTTTGTTATAACAGCCAAATTTTCATCCTAAACTAATATATAAGAGAATGCATTACCCTTGTGCATAGTGAGAACTTTATTTTTTTGTTGTTGCTCTTAGTCAGAATTTTTTTTTCTCAAAGATTTTATTTATTTATTTACAGACAGAGATCACAAGTAGGCAGAGAGGCAGGCAGAGGGGGGAAGCAGGCTCCCCGCTGAGCAGAGAGCCAGTTGCGGGGCTCAATCCCAGGACCCCGAGATCATGGCCCGAGCGGAAGGCAGAGGCCTTAACCCACTGAACCACCCAGGTGCCCCAACTCTTAGTCAGAATTTTTTTTTTTAAGATTATTTATTTATTTATTTGACAGAGAGAGCGAGAGACACAAGCAGGCAGAGCAGTAGAGGGAGAGGGAGAAGCAGGCTCCCCAGTGAGCAGGGAGCCCAATTCGTGGCTCCATCCCAGGACCCTGAGATCATGACCCGAGCCGAAGGCAGTCGCTTAACCAACTGAGCCACCCAGGCGTCCCTCTTAGTCAGAATTTTTAAAAGCACATTTATTTTTTCATTTCATTTTATTTTTTTTTAAAGATTTTATTTATTTATTTATTTGACAGACAGATCACAAGTAGTCAGAGAGGCAGGCAGAGAGAGAGGAGGAAGCAGGCTCCCTGCTGAGCAGAGAGCTGATTCGAGGCTCATCCCAGGACCCTGGGATCAGGACCTGAGCTGAAGGCAGAGGCTTAACCCACTGTGCCACCCAGGCACCCCTATTTTTTTTTTCCATTTTAAAAGTAACATACCAACAACTAATGTAAGCACCTTTGATATGATATGATGAGAATGGTACTCTGATTTTGTGATCTTCCACCCAAAACTCTGTAACTCCATTCCAATCACGAGAAAGACATCAGACAAATCACTTGAAGGAGCATCCTACAAAATACTTGTCCAGTTCTCCCCCAGACTGCCAAGGTCATCAAAATTAAGGAAAGTCTGAAAAACTTTCACAACTAAGAGGAGACTAAAGAAACATAATGACTAAATGTATGTGGTATTGTCGATGGGATCTTGGAACATAAAAAGGGCATTAGCCAAAAACTAAGGAAATCTGAATAAAGTACAGATTTTCATTCATAATAATGACTGATATTGATTCACTAATTGTGACAAAAGATGTTAATAATAGAGGAAATCAAATATGATGAATAAATAAACTCTGTCCTATGTTTCCAACTTTCTATAATCTAAATCTATTCTAAAATAAAAGGTTATCAAAAAAGTAATAAGAAATAATCATTTCAGAAAACTTGGAATACAAATTGAAATTTTAAAAATCCAAATGATGTAATTCAGCCTTTTGCAGTATCTGTCAATGTGGATTTTTTTTTTTTTTCTTTTAAGTAGGCTCCACTCTGGAGATCAAACCTGAGCTGAGATCAAGAGTCAGATGCCTAACTGA
>ML106453.1:11517-46632 GCA_003697995.1 Taxidea taxus jeffersonii
AAAGAGTGAGCACAGGCAGAGAGAGAGGAGGAAGCAGGCTCCCTGCCGAGCAAGGAGCCCGATGCGGGACTCGATCCCAGGACGCTGGGATCATGACCTGAGCCGAAGGCAGCTGCTTAACCAACTGAGCCACCCAGGCGTCCCCCAAACAGTGTTTTTAACGAAAACTACCATACTGTATATACAATTTTCTGTCTTATTTTACTTAATATTCATCATGAAGCATTTTTACATACACTTTCTAGCCCTTCGAGAGGACCTAAAAGCAATGACACTTAATAAAATATACATATTGTATTAATGACCAATTACATTGATATTAATAATAATTTTTTATTAAGTTATGTTAGTGACCATACAGTATATCATTAGGTTTTTTTTTAAAGATTTCATTTATTTATTTGACAGATAGAGACCACAAGTAGGCAGAGAGGCAGGCAGAGAGAGGAGGACACTGGGATCATGACCTGAGCCGTCGGCAGTTGCTTAATGGCTGAGCCACCCAGGCGCCCCAAATAAATGTTTCCCAGTATCTCTTTCTAGTATTTTTATAGCTTGTTTGCTATCTTAAAATCTGTAACCATATGCCAGGAGTTGTGTTGGTGGCTGAGGATATAAGGAAAAGGAAGACTGTGGGCCTATTCCTTGCATCCCTGGGGCTTACATTGCGGTGAGGTAACTGAAAAAGCCAACGAACTAGGACTCCTGGGTGGCTCAGTCAGTTAAACCTCTGACTCTTGATTTCAGCTCAGGTCAAGATCTCAGGGTTGTGAGATGGAGCCCTGTGTTTGGCTCTGTGCTCAGCACATTGTCTCCTTGAGATTCTCTCTCTTCCTCTGCCACTCCCCAGCCTTTCTCTCTCTCCCTCTCAGAGGGGAGGGGAGGGGAGGAGAGGGGAGGCGAGGGCCTGGGTGGTTCAGTGGGTTAAATATCTGCCTTTGGCTCAGGTCCTAATACCAGGGTGCTGGGTGGAGCCTGCTCAGCGGGGAGCCTACTTCTCCCTCTGCCCCTCCCCCCTGCTCCTGTTCTCTCTCTCTCAAATAAAATCTTAAAAAAAAAAAAAAAAGAAAAAGCCATAAAATCAATTAGTAAAAAGATAAACTAGGTAAGTGCTATAAAAGAAAGACATTATCAACATATTTATAGCCTGTTTCCTCCTCCCAGGAAAGGTATCTCTCTCCTCATTGTAATGTTTATCCTTAGCATTAGGAAAGCAAATAGAAGAGAGAAAAGGAAGAAGTCAGTAAGTCTGTCCCAGTGGCTTTTGGTGCAGCTGCATCCCTAGCTTCCGTCTTTTCTAGCTTATGTATTATCTCTGCTGTTCTGTTTTAGTGGAGGTTCCTTTAACAAAATTTTTAATTGAGATATAATTAACATATTATATTGTTTCAGGTATACAACATAATTTGATTTTTGTATACATCGTGAAATGATCACCCACAGTAAGTCTAGTAAATATCCATCCCCACACAATTATAATTTTTTTGACTTGTAATGGGAATTTGTAATCTTTTGATGGTGTCCTTGCCACCATCCCCCAAGCATTCCTCCAAAGAGTTTGCAGGCATTGGTGCAG
This sequence comes from Taxidea taxus jeffersonii, assembly GCA_003697995.1. NCBI lineage: Eukaryota > Metazoa > Chordata > Mammalia > Carnivora > Mustelidae > Taxidea > Taxidea taxus. Next base: position 13,094 of record ML106453.1, read on the forward strand.
AGCCAAGAAGGAATTACAAAGACTCAAGAAGGATGAGAACTGAATAAAGTCCTGGACTATCTCAAAAGGGACATTGGTGACCTTTCAAAGTACAACTGCAGTCCTGTGGTTGTGACAGGAGCTGAATGTCAGGCACTGAAGCTCTTTCTTCGTTGTCTAGGATTATGGGCTCTGTTGACCCTTTTAACTCATTCAGTTCTGAGTCTCCTTTTGGGGGGCGGGGGCGGGGAAGGACCTGCTGTTCTTCCATTCAACTCTCCAATCTCATTTTCATGAGTTGAAATCCCTCCAGACCTAGAAATTGAGCCACTACAGTTTTACCAAAGCAGAAGTTCTGACCAGAAGGGTTCATTCTCTTCTTTGAAGGATGGGAGTTACTTTATTCTTGTAAGAACGAGCATTCAGCTGGCCAAGCAGAAGAAAAGTAAGAGGTTGAAGCAGGGTTTAAATGGGAACGGCTAGGAATGGTGGTTTGTTAGCACGTACCAGAGGAGTTAGGCTATTAAAGACCTAGGATACAAATCTCAGTTGCTGTCTACATAGAGGAGTTCAAATCTGCATTCTAGTAAAATAATCGTATGTATATATATTTAAATAGTTTCTTTTTTTTAGTTTATCTTTTTGTAATCTCTACACCCAACATGGGGCTCAAACCCATCACCCCAAGATCAAGAGTCACACATTCTACCAACTAAGCCAGCCAAGCACCTCGGTAGTATAGATTTGTATAGAATGTTTCATGTGCTAAATGCTGTTCTATGTGCTTTAAATAGTCATTTAATCCTCCTAATGCTGTAAGTAAGTACTATTATTATCATCTCCATATTCCAGGGAGGCCCAAAAAGGTTCCCAGACTTGGCAAAGTCATATAACCAGTAAGTGGCAGGCCCAGGATTCAAACCCAGTTAGTCAGGCTGTACCATTTATGTGCTTTTTAAAAGTTATACTTACTGGGGTGCCTGGGTGGCTCAGTTGGTTAAGCGTCTGTGTTCGGCTCAGGTCATGATCCCAGGGTCGTAGGATGGAGCCCCAAGTCGGGCTCTCCACTCAGTGGGAACCCTACTTCTCCCCCACCTTGTGCTCTTTCTCACTGTCAAATAAATAAATAAAATCTTTAAGATAATAATTTAAAAAATAGTAGCTACACTTACTGCTCCCCAGGAATGAGTTTTTTCTTCTATTTCCTGAAACATTCTTGATTTTGTTGTAGCTGTTCTTTTATGTATTTTTAAAAAATTATTTATTTATTTATTTATTTGAGTGAGAAAGAGAGAGAGCAAGAGCGCGACCCAGGGGAGAGCAGAGAAGCAGATCACTCACTGAGCAGGGAGCTCAACTCGGAACTCAATAGTAGGACCTGAGCCAAAGGCAGATGCTTAATCTACTGAGCCACCCAGGCACCTTGTTGTTCTTTTATAAAACAGAAACTAATTTAAGATATCTAGAGGCACACAATTCCTTCAGAATTTTGAGAGCATGAGAAACATAGCATAGGGCAATTTTCTTACGGAGCTGGAGAAAATATCCCAAGAGAAGAGGTTGGAGGAGTTGGATATTTTGGAAACACAGGTTTTGAGTTTTTTTCAAAATCATGGGTTCAGGATTGCGAGGCTGAGGTAATTTTCTGCAAAAAAATAAAATATATATTTTTTTAACTCAGGGAAGAAATGGGGGCAGAAGAGGCCATGCTGCACTGAGTAGGCCCCAGCGGGAAGGCAATGTGAAAGAGAGAGGAGGCAGCCAACGGTGGTGGAGCGGTGATGAAATGATACCTCAAAGGGGTTGTGGGCAGATGATGGGTTTCATTCAGTTTTGTGACAATGCTGTTCAGAATTTTAGGCCATTGGCTCCTAGAGTCATTTTTTGTGTGACTGCATCTTTTCCTCTCAAATGACTGGGGCCAACCGTGGCAAACAGAAGGAGCAGGCTGTTTTGACTTGGGATCACTGGGCTGCTTCATAAGCATCAGATTCTTGCTCCCAGAAAGGCTCCGAAGAGGCAGCAGGCACGTGGTTCGTGGTCTAAATTCAGCCTGCAGCAAAAAGGCAGTGGGGGAGGGATGGAAGGTGGGTAACGCAGGACCTGAAGGAGGAGCTACTGCGCAACCTCAGAATCTGGTTTCCCCGGGCATTCGTAGAAACTCTCTCCCTCTACCCCTTTGGTTTGCCTCCCCTTCTCATCATCTCTTACCTCTGTCCAATCAGATCTGTGTTTGTTTAAAATCCAACCCCTTCTGGCCGACTCAGCCCCTGCTGTCAGCCATCCACCAGAGCTGATGAATCCTCAGTCCTATTTCCAGCTCTGGTCTGGTTGGGGTGGTTCACAGAGCAGCCCCAGAGGAGGAGGAGGGCGCACTTACCAGGGCCTGAGAGTGTCATTAGTGTCTGTGAAGAGGCTTGGGAAGAGATGGTGCTGCCTGAGGTGGGGGTGTGGAGCTGCCACCCCGCCATGACTCCTGCCCCAGACTTTCCCTCCTGTGAGTAGTGTTCCTTGAATGAACCCCAAGGAGAAGGTGTTTTCTTCCATTATGGAAAAATGTCAAAGAAGATTAATTAACCACAGTGATAGCACATTAGATTTTTCCTTCAGCTGAGACACCCATTGCTTAGCCAAAGACATCAGAGTATTTTTACATTTATCTCGGGTATTTTTACTCAATGAGAATGTTGTTAAGTAAAGAAAACTCAGAGTCCAGGAGATTGGTATTTTATTTATCTAACTATTTATTTACTTTTTTTTAGTGTAAGTTCCTAGATGGGGAAGAGAACTCATTTACTGAGCACCTAAAACTGGCCAGGTTGGGAGTGGTACTCAGGCTTTCCTGCACTATCCTGTTTAATCCTTAAAGCAGTGTTGAGGGGGAGAGGTCTTCTCATCCCAGTTTTCGGGTGAGGAAACAGACTCTGAGTGAAGTAACCTACTAGGGACACGCAGCTTTAATGATAGGGTTAGGATTCAAGTTGGGTCTATAAAAATTCCAAAATTTATATTTCTTTCAATTTTTACTGCTTCATCAAGAACATTTGTTTTGTTAGGGCACCTGGGTGGCTTAGTCGGTTAAGCATCGTCTTCGGCTCAGGTCATGATCCCAGGGTCCTGGGATGGAGTCCTGTGTGTTGGGTTCCCTGCTCAGTGGGGAGCCCGCTTCTCCCTCTGCCTGCCACTCCCAACTCCCTGCTCATGATCTCACTCTCTCTCTCTCTCTCTCAAATAAGTAAAATCTTTAAAAAATATATATATTTTGCTTTAGTGAATAGTCTTTTTTTTTTAAGATTTTTTTTTTTTTTTGACAGAGAGAGCGAGCACAGGCAGACAGAGTGGCAGGCAGAGGCAGAGGGAGAAGCAGGCTCCCTGCTGAGCAAGGAGCCCGATGTGGGACTCGATCCCAGGACGCTGGGATCATGACCTGAGCCGAAGGCAGCTGCTCAACCAACTGAGCCACCCAGGCGTCCCTAGTCTTTTTTTTTTTTAAGATTTTATTTATTTATTTGACAGACAGAGATCACAAGTAGGCAGAGAGGCAGGCAGAGAGAGGGGGAAGCAGGCTCCCTGCGGAGCAGAGAGCCCGATGCAGGGCTCCATCCCAGGACCCTGAGACCATGACCTGAGCCGAAGGCAGAGGCTTTAACCCACTGAGCCACCCAGGCGCCCCTTTAGTGAATAGTCTTTAAATACTCACTAAGCAACTAAGATATGAATTCACAGATGAGGCTGTGGTGCCTGCCTTCAGAGAACTCTCAGCCTTGTGGAGGAAACATGTAAGTCAGATAATAGAAATTAAATGTAGGGGGATAAGGATGATGACAAGCCAAGCACAGGGGGTTGGGGAGCCCAAAAGAGGAAGTGGCAGGCCCTGCCTAAGGAAGTCGTCAACCAGTGCCCACTGCATTCCAGGTCACGTGGAGCATGGGAGCACAGACGATTAATAGCCCACGTTTTGTGCTGGGCCCTGTACTAAATATGCATGATCTCATTTAATCCCTACAACCTTGATCCTGAGTTGGACTTCAAAAGATGGCAAAGGGATTTTGAGGCATGCTGCCTCTCATGTTGTTTGTGCTCCCCCAGCAACCGCAGCATAGTACTGTGTTCATGGAGTCTCTAGGCATGTTACTTGATGATCATGAGAGCCGTCAGTAGTAGCACTTAACCTGGAGCTAAGGCCCATTCTGGGCATGTCTGAGGAGAGGCAGAGGCAACAAAAGCTGTTTGCTGCTCTCCCTGCAGTCCCACTGACCAGGCAGGAAGGACTAGTGCCCCAACTGGTTTGTACTGTGGTGCCAGGAGGACAGAAAGTCTATCCCCTTTGTGGTCAGAGGGGTATTAAATTTCAATCCGGTTTGCCCCAGATACCCCCCGCTGCAGTGCCTAGCATGCTTGCCAAAAACCAGTCTTGATGATCTTGCCGGTTTTGCCCTGCCCTTCTAGACTGTTCCCTTGTGTTCTCTTGGGAAATGTCACCCACGCTATGTTTTCACTGTGTCCTTTGCTCAAGCCAGTGAAATTATTTTCACACCTGATCCCATCCAACTAGAGTCACCACATGAGAGCCCCAGTTGGGTTCCCACAACTTGGACATCATGATGATAATAATAACTAACTTTAACTGAGAACTTACTAGAAGCCAGACCCTGTGTTTAGTGCTTAGTATGACCCATTTCACTTAATCCTCAAGCCAACACCAGGAGGTATTATTAGAGTACTGTTGTATGAATGAGGAAGCTGAAGCTCAGAGAGGTTAAAAAACTTGCCCAGGGACAAACAGCCTGAGAGGGAGCAGGGATGGGAACCTGAACCTGTTTCTTTCCACAGCCAACCTGTGCTGCTTCCAGTGTCGAGAATGAAACTCAGAGATGTCAACACATGATGGATGGGACATCTATAGCCAAACTTCAACATGATCTGTGACTCTTTAGCCAACTCAAGCCTATAAAGGGAGTTTAATTGATTGGTACCAGCAGAGTATATTCAGATGGGTGAGGTGGTACTTAAAAATACCAGGATCTGTTTTAGGGAAATACTTTAAATTTTGCCCTTCTGTAATGTATAATAAAAAAAAAAACTGATTTTTAAGTTTTTTCTTTTAATTTTTTGTTAAAGATTTTATTTATTTGTCAGAGATAGAGAGCAAGCTTGCATAGGTAGGGGGAGCAGCAGGCAGAGAAACAAGCACGCTCCCCGCTGAGCAGGGAGCCCAATGCAGGACTTGATCCCAGGGTTCTGGGATCATGACATGAGCTAAAGGCAGATGTTTAATGGACTGAGCCACCCAAGCATCCCAGTTTTTTTCTTTTTTTTTTTTTAAGATTTTATTTATTTGAGAGAAAGAGTGAGTGGAAGAAAGACAGAGACAGAGAGCACAAGCTGGGGGAGAGGCAGAAAGAAAGGGAGAAGCAGAATCCCTACCAAGCAGGGAGCCTGATGCAGGCAGGGCTCCATCCTAGGATCCTGGGATCATAACCTGAGCCAAAGGCAAATGCTCAACTGACTGAGCCATCCAGGCACCCCTGTTTAATTCATTTTAAATTAATGATACAAGAAAAATATTTGTCCACCAATACGTTTATTTTTTTAAATGATTTTATTTATTTATTTGAGAGAGAGAGCATGAGCAGGGAGAGCGGTTGGTGGGGGGGCAGGCAGAGGGAGACAGAGAGAAGCAGACTCCCCGGTGAGCAAGGAGCCTGACAACGGTCTTGAATCTAGGATCCCGAGCTCATGACCTGAATGGAAGGCAGATGCTTAACCAACTGAGCCACCCAGGCAAGCCCCACTGATACATTTACAACAGGTATTTTTAATATATTTTTTAATGTAAGCACTACACCCAACGTGGGGCTTGAACTCACAACCCTGAGATCAAGCGTTGCATGCTCTTCTGAGTCAGACAGGCAACCCTAAAACAGATATTTTTACTGTGTGTATTTAATGTATGCTGAAATTTAGGGGCGGCTGGGTGGCTCAGTCATTAATTGTCTGCGTTGGGCTTAGGTCATGATCCTGGCTGGGATCCTGGTATGGAGCCCCGAATCGGGCTCCCTGCTGGGCAGGAAGCCTGCTTCTCCCTCTCCCACTCCCCCTGCTTGTATTCCTTCTCTGGCTCTCTCTCTGTCAACTAAATAAATAAAATCTTTTTAGAAAATGTATGCTGAAGGGGCACCTGGGTGGCTCAGGGGTTTAAGCCGCTGCCTTCGGCTCGGGTCATGATCTCAGGGTCGAGTCCCATATGGGGCTTTCTGCTCAGCGGGGAGCCTGCTTCCCCCCCCCCCCCGCCCCACCTGCCTCCCCCCGCCACCCCCCGGCCTGCCTCTCTGCCTACTTGTGATCTCTCTGTCAAATAAATAAATTTTTAAAAATGTATGCTGAAATTTATTTTATTTATTTATTTATTTTAGATTTTATTTATTTATTAGGTAGAGAGAGAGAGAGAGCAAGCACAGGCAGACAGAGTGGCAGGCAGAGGCAGAGGGAGAAGCAGGCTCCGTGCCAAGCAAGGAGCCCGATGCGGGACTCGATCCCAGGACGCTGGGATCATGACCTGAGCCGAAGGCAGCCGCTTAACCAACTGAGCCACCCAGGCATCCCTGTATGCTGAAATTTAAACAGACATATAAGCATCTATCAAAAAGAAACATTCATAATGTGATGTTCGGGATTCCTACAGTTTACTTATTTCTTTATGAACTTGCCTCTTACAGAGTTTCTTAAAAATCAGTTATTTAAAAAAAAAAATCAGTTATTTATAATACGCTTCTAATTGGTGGATTTAACGGGAAATACTTTCTTTCTATGAAATAAAGAGAAATCTTTTTGGTACTCCTCAAATAACATTTATAAGCATAGGTAGTCTTTATTCCCCTATAAATGTATAAGAAGCCTATTTTGATAGAGTTATCACTATGGGCAGGATACCTTAGGGTTTAAAGGTATGGAGATAGATTGCCTGTATATAATTCTTAGTTCCACCACTTAGAAACTGCGTGACTCTAGGTAAGTAACTTAATATCTCAGTACTCCAACTTCCTTATCTTTAAAAAGAAAGGCAGTGAAATAAGAAAAAAAGAATAATTATAGGGTTGTGAAAATTAAATGAGTTAATGCATGTAAAGCCCATAAGCATATAAAGTCCATTTTGGAAAATCTGGAAATTATAGAAAAATAGAGAAAAAAAACCAGAAATCGCCAACCTCAGTAACTCAATGGACAGCCCCTCATCTCAGTGGTGCTTTTGTACAAATTACAGAAAGTTGGCCCCTGCCTCAGGATACTTGACTGTCAATAAGCCAGAAAGTTGTCTTAATAGGGGGCACCATTTATTAATTATGTGGGGACATCAGGCATGAACCTAGATTGTCCCAAGAAAAACAGGACATTTTGTTACCTTGTCTGTGGATGACAATGTAGGATGTTTTCAATTTGAGGCCATTACTAATCATGTTGAGATGAGCAAATTTGTACATAAAGTTTTTCCTGCATTTAGAATTTAGGCTGGATTCCAGTACCTAGCAGGCACACAGAGGGTATTTGTTGAATAAAAATGAATGAATGAGAGGGGGGGAGGGAAGCAGCTGAAGGGAGAGGGAGCCTGTAGGGAGAGGAGAGAGAAAGAATGAATTTGCTGAAGGATGTACTAAATTATTTTCTGGAAATGCATATCAGTATTGGCTGTTTCAATTTGTGCTAACCTAGATTAAGAGTGGTATCTCAATTTAATTTGCATTTCTGTAATTATCAGTGAAGTCGAGTATTTTCCATATGTTTGTTCACTTATTTTGGCTGTTTATTGGGATTTTGGCTTATAAGATTGTATAAAATCTTTATATATTAGAGGTATTAACCACTTAATAATTTTTCTTTGCAACTATTTTTTCAGTTTAATTTTTAGCCATTGTTATTTCTTGTTTTTTTTTCCCCACATGGTGATTTCTGGGAAATTTATTGTTGTTTAGTTTTGTAATTTATTTTATCACATCAAATCTCAGAAATTTCTGTTCCTGACAAAGAACTGATATTCACATGTATTTCTTTCTCATTCTTTCACAATCTGATTTAATAATATCTTTATCTCTTTAATCCACCTGGAATTAGTTTGATGATCTGTGTGTGTGTGTGCAGAAGTTATTCTAGTGTCATTTGTTGAATTTTTATTTCATTTTTCATCCATTTTGGATGTCACCTTAGGGTAAAAAGTCATATATATGGGATCTTTCTCTGTGTCTATCTTCCTCCATTTGGTGATTCTTTAAATTATTTTTTTCACCTTTAAGGTCAGTTCAAGTGGTCAATTTAGCAGCAAAGACTGATGGATGTCTTCAAAGTGATATGGTACTTATGTGCAGGAAGCCTGGAAGGGCATTTAGTTCATTGTGGGGGTGAGAGGTGATCAAGACCAGGTAGAACATCATAATCACCTCAGATGAAGACTCCTTCCTGCAAAAATAAATACATAGATAGAAAAATAATCAAGGAAATGCATGTAGAGCCAACACAGCATGTCATCCCTAAACAAAGGAAAGTAAGAAGAGCGAGACACTGCAATTAATCCAATGTTCCTATTATTAAGAGAGGCGATCTAGCTACTCGTGAGATCTGCAGGAAAATTTACCCAGTGTTGAAATCAACCTTTGGACGCTCAGTAACAATAGAGTAATGATGCGTGCAGCTAGCTGCTTTCCAAGGAGATGGAGGAAGTGGCACGGCCACTGAGACACCTAGTGGCGAGGATCTTTACTGCACCGTTAGAGTTGGCCAGTTGGGCTTGTCTAAGAAACACTTATTCCAGGGGAGTGTACGTTTGGGGGGCTTAGGTGCCCTCTTTGCTCCTCCCCAACAATGTAATTTGAGGCCTCTGCTGCGTGCAATGAAGCTGCAGAAACAAGTGCCAAAAGATCTGGAAACTGAATAGCCTCTTTAAAGTTGGAGCCATGTAGCTAAATGAACCCAAATTAAGCTGACCAACATGGATGCTCAGGCCCTGGGATGCAGTTTAAGATGCAAATTTAGTCAGTTCAATTAATATTCATTAGGGAGCAGCAGTGTGTTTCAGCGAGCATATTATCTCCATCCTCCACCCTTACAGGCTCACAGAAAGTTGAACCAGAGGATAATTATACTTCTTATTTATTGTAATTATAGTTTTGAATTGTAGGTTCACCCACATTCGGACTATTACAAGGTGAAGATTGTTCCACGTGCTTTCCAGGATAATTTGCCACACATGTGAACTGCAGAGTTGTGCTTAGGATCTGAAATTAGTCACTGATGACTGGGGGCATTCTTCAATGGCTCAGAAAAGGACAGATTAATGGAGTCATTCATTCACTCATCTCTTCATTCATCCAAATCCATATAGAGTGTCCCAACACCATGCTCTGGGGCTATGGTGGTGAATAGAGAATCTCAGTCATTGCTCGCTCATGATCTCACAACCTAGAGGGGACGATTTAGAAAGTCTCCACGATCAGTGAGATAATGTTAGGAGAGTAAACAACAGGGTGACAATCAAGTGAAGCAGCTTGGTCTCTGGGGTCACAGAAAGCCTTCAGAGAAGGAGAGGTACTACTTGAGTCCTGAGCGACGGATAGGAGCTAACAAAACGTGGAAAAAGAGTGGCCAGAGGGAGGTTATTTCAGGTGAGAGCATGATAAATTTAACTTAGAAGCAGTCAGTGTGACTTGAGCAAAGGATGCGAGAGGGAGAGACAAGGGAAGAATGTGATGGCCAGAGAAATGAGGGCCGCCTCAGGACTTCGGGGCTTTTTGTGCTTCTCCTAAGGGCAACTCAAAGACGATAAGGAGTGTTTCGTCGTGTTCTGTTTAAAGATTTATTTGGGGGGGGGGGAGCAGAGGGAGAAGGAGAGACAGAATCTCAAGCAGACTCCCTGCTGAGCCCAGAGACCAGAGCCTGACTCGAGCTTGATCCCATGACCCTGAGGTCATGACTTGAGCTGAAATCATGACTTAAGCTGAAATCAAGAGTCAGAGGCTTAACTGGCTGAGCCATCCAGGCACCCCAATAAGGAGTTTTGTTTTTTTTCCCCAATAAGGAGTTTTAAAAGAGTAAGAAGCATCAGATTTGCTTTTTTAAAGAAATATTTTATTTATTTGACAGAGAGAGAGAGAGAGAGAGAGAGCACAAGCAGGAGAGGGAAAAGCTGGCTCTCTGCTGAGCAGGGAGCCTGATGTGGGGCACGACACCAGGACATTATGACCTGAGCTAAAGGCAGACGCTCAACCAACTGAGCCACCCAGGCACCCCATCAGTCTTGCTTTTTTTAAAAGTTGATTTTGGTTGCTGCCTGGAAAATAGGAAGGAGGAGGGCACTTATAGCATCATTTAAGAGGCTTACGTGAAAAATCATGTTACTGTATTCGCTGGGGTATACAGTGGTATATTACGGTATATTCCGTAAAATGAGGAAAACAATACCATCAATTTATAGTTAAAATGGTAATTCAATATTAAATATTTGCACAAGTGTCTAGCATATGGTAAATGACCGATTAATTTGGCTACTGTTATGATATTGGCTGTTATTTGAGGCAGCTGTTTCTTACTATATTAAATTTCCTTTCGGTACTTTTAACAATAGAGTGGGAAAGAGTGAATGAAGGTCAGATTTTATTCTAGAAATGTATTCATTACCTGAATCTTTTACAGTTAACATGTGTGAGTGTACCATTTGTATACTTTTAAAAAATTAATAACTAAGCTTAAAATTGAACCTAAGCATTAACATCTGGAATGAAAGAGGAAGAAGGTTAGAGGCTTGATGCTTGAAAGGCTCAGAGCTTGAAATGTCAAGTTAGAGAGATCTGAATTCAAATCCCAGCTCATTTATAGCTGTGCAATGCTGGGAAAGTCCCTAAACTTCCGTAAGCCCCAGTTTCTTCTATAAAATGGAAATAATCATGGTATCTCGTTCATAGCATTGTTGTTAAGATGAATGGAGATAATAGAGTGTCTGGTACAAAGCAAGTGGTCACTAACTGGCAGATAATCCCAATACATAGAATGGATGAAATTACTACTTTTCCATTTCCGAATGTGGTTGGTATAATCTGAATTCACTCAATATAATAAAGACTTTCTAGAAGTAGTATTCTCCTGTTTCAATTTTTTTTAATGTGTAAAACTCAATGAGTGTTGAATTTTATCAAATGCCTTTTCAGCATACACCTGTGTTTTTAAAAAAATTTTATTTATTTGACAGAGAGCACAAGCAGGGGGAGCAGCAGGCAGACAGAGGGAGAAGCAGGCTCCCTACTGAGCAAGGAGCCAGATGTGGGGCTTGATTCCAGGACCCTGGGATCATGACCTGAGCCGAGGACAGTCAACGCTTAACCAACTGAGCCACCCAGGCACCCCTACACCTGGTTTTTATTTATTGATGGGATGTATTATTTTAATACTTTTCTTCTGATACATTAATAACTTTCCTGATGTTAAGGCATCCCATTATTCATAAGAAAACCCCTACTTAGCTGGGGTGGATCATTCTCTTAGTCTACTGTTGAATTCAAGAATAGACTTTCTTGGGGACGCCTGGGTGGCTCAGTTGGTTAAGCAGCTGCCTTCGGCTCAGGTCATGATCCCAGCATCCTGGGATCGCGTCCCACATCGGGCTCCTTGCTTGGCAGGGAGCCTGCTTCTCCCTCCCTCTGCCTCTGCCTGCCACTCTGTCTGCCTGTGCTCGCTCTCTCTCTCTCTCTAACAAATAAATAAATAAAATCTTTAAAAAAAAAAAAAGAATAGACTTTCTTGAAAAATGTACGATGGGGCTCCTGGCTAGCGCATTTGGTAGAGCATGCAGCTCTTGATCTTGGGGTCATGAGCTCAAGCTCCACATTGGGCATAGAGTTTACTTTAAAATAAATAAAATAGGGGTGCATGGGTGGCTGAGCCTGTTAAGCATCTGCCTTCGATTCAGGTCATGATCCTGGAGTCCTGGGATTAAGCCCGCTTTGGGCTCCCTGCTCAGCAGGGAACCTGCTTCTCCCTCTCCCTCTGCCCCTCTCCCCACTCATGCTCTCTCTTCCTATCTCTCTCTCAAATAAATAAATAAAGTCTTAGATAAATAAATATTTATTGAATAAATAAATAAATACATAAAATAGGAGTGCCTGGATGGTTCAGTAGGTGCATCTGACCCTTGATCTCAGCTCAGGTCTTTATCTCAGCGTCCTGAGTTTAAGTCTAGCATTGCACTCCACACTGGACATGGAGCCTACTTAAGAATAAATAAAAATAAATAAATAAAATAGAAATCAATTTTATTTATTTTTTTATGAGGGTGGGGAGGGGCAGAGAGAGAGAGAGAGAGAGAGAATCTTTTTTTATTTTTAAGCTTTTATTTATTTATTTGACACAGAGAGACACAGGGAGAAAGGGAACACAAGCACGGGGGAGTGGGAGAGGGAGAAGCAGGCTTCCCACTGAGCAGGGAGCCTGATACAGGGCTTGATCCCAGGAGTCTGGGATCATGACCTGAGCCAAAGGCAGAACTTAACGACTGAGCCACCCAGGGTCCCTGAGGGAGAGAAAGAAATCTTAAACAGGCTCCAAGCACAGCACAGAGGCCAACACGGGGCTCATTCTCACAACCCTGAGATCATGACCTGAGCCGAAATCAGGAATCAATTGCTAAAAAAAAAAAAAAAGTCAGATGCTTAACAGACTCAGCGACCCAGGAGCTGCCAAATAAATAAAGTTCAGATTCTTAAAAAAAAAAAAAAATCGTTCCAAACTTCTTTGCCTTTCAAGAATACACTAACAAGACTTTTTTTACTGAACTCCACTTGTCTTCAATACTCAAATGTCTTTAGAGATCCCTGATTTTTTCCCAACAATAGCTAGGATTTACTGAGGGCTGAGAAACCTCTAAACACTCTGCATAATCCTCCTAAATTCCCTAAGCAATAGGTACCACTTAGGGAGTGTGTTAGAAAAGTGAAAGATCGGGGACGCCTGGGTGGCGGAGTAGGTTAAGCCTCTACCTTTGGCTCAGGTCCTGATCTCAGGGTCCTGAGATCCAGCTCCGCATCAGGCTCTCTGCTCTGTGGGGAGCCTGCTTCCCCCTCCCCCTCTGCCTGCCTCTCTGCCTACTTGTGATGTCTCCCTCTCTGTCAAATAAATAAATAAATAAAATTGTTTAAAAAAAGAAAAGAAAAGTGAAGGATCTTGGTACAAGGCCCTGTACATGAACCAGAGCCTGTTTTTCAGTGTTAAGATTTCATTCATTCATTCAACACCTGTTTATGAAGCATCCCTGAACTGGTGTCTGTGTTAGCTACTCAGACTCAGACTCAGAATCCCAGTCTAAGAGGCACGCCTGGGTGGCTCAGTCAGTTCAGCATCTGTCTTTGGCTCAGGTCATGATCCCAGGATCCCTGGGATTGAGCCCAGATTGAGTCCTATGGGGCTCTGTGCTCATTGAGGAGTCTGCTTCTTTCTCTCCCCCTGTCCCTCCCCCCTACTGGTGCTCTCTCTTGCTGTCTCTCTCTCAGAAAAACAAACACACAAGAAAACACCTCAGGCTCCAAATCCCAGTCTAACAGAGACCAACAATAAACAAGTGAAGAAACACACAAGATAAATACAATGTGTGAAGAGAGCTGTTCTGTACATGACACCATGTACAGCATGGTGTAACAGAGGCTTATTTTAGATGCGGTGGTTGGCAGGGAAGTTTTTTTGAGGTGACATTCAAACTGAGATAGAAGAATGAAGAAGCTATAACTGTAGGAAGTTGGGGGCGGGGGGGAGGAACACACTCCAAGGCTGAGTAAACAGCAAGTCCAAGTACCCTGAAGCAAAAAGCGTCCAGACAAAGTAACCTGATAAATCTTAAGAACAAGTGGATGTTGTCAGGCAACTAGACAGATAAGACTTGGTTGGGGAGCCTGGCTGGGTCAGTCAGTAGAACATGAAACTCTTGATCTCTGGGTTGTGAGTTCAATCCCCACGTTGGGGGTAGAATTTACGTAATGGAAAAAAAAGATTGGGAAAGCAGACAGGGGTCACATCAGATCAGAACTTGGTTAGTGTTTGAATTTTATTCTAGGAGCAATGGGAAGCCACTGTAGAGCCTTTAAATAAGAGAAGAAAATGACATCTGAATTATGGTTTTTTAAAAAAGACTTATTTATATACAGGGTGCCTGGGTGGCTCCCTGCTCAGTAGGGAGTCTGCTTATCCCTCTCCCTCTGCCCCTTCCCCCATGCTTTCCCACAAGGGTACTTTCTCTCTCTCAAATAACTAAATTAATTAAATATTTTTAAAAATATTTATTTATTTATGGGGGAGGGGCAGAGTGAGAGGGAAAGAGAAAATCTTGAGCAGACTCCCCACTAAGCAGGGAGCCCATGAGGGGCTGATCCTGTGACCCTGAGATTATGACCAGAGTGGAAATCAAGAGTGGGAAACTCAACCAACTGAGCCATACAGGCACCCCTGAATTATATTTCTTAAAAGATCACCCTAGGGGCGCCTGGGTGGCTCAGTTGGTTAAGCAACTGCCTTCAGCTCAGGTCATGATCCCAGAGTCCTGGGATCGAGTCCCATGTCGGGCTACCAGCTCCATGGGGAGTCTGCTTCTCCCTCTGACCTTCTTCCTTCTCATGCTATCTCTCGTACTCTCTCTCAAATAAATAAAGAAAATCATTAAAAAAAAAAGAAATAAAAAAAAATAAAAAGATCACCCCAGGTGCCATAAGGAAAATGGATTAGAGAGCACCCAGAAAGAGAGCAAGATGACAAATTAAAATGTGGTTGTAGTAATTTAGCTGAGAGATGGAGGTAAAAAAGATTAGGCTATAGTGGTAGAGATGGAGAGAAGTAAATAGATTCATGATATACTTAGTAGGTAGAACCGAGTTCTGGATTTTATGAACAGGATGAATCCTTGTTGTTTTTAAATTTTTTTTTAAGCTTTTATTTATTTATTAGTTAGAGAGAGAGAGAGAGCACAAGCACAGGCAGACAGAGAGGCAGGTAGAGAAGCAGGCTTCCTGCCGAGCAAGGAGCCCGATGTGGGACTCGATCCCAAGACGCTGGGATCATGACCTGAGCCGAAGGCAGCCGCTTTACCAACTGAGCCACCCAGGCGTCCCTCCTTGTTGTTTTTAACTAGGTGATGCTATTTAGTATGCTGGGGAAGATTGTGGGGAAGAACAGGGTAGGCTTTTTCTTTTTAAGATTTTATTTATTTATTTGACACAGAGAGAGAGATCACAAATAGGCACAGAGGCAGGCAGAGAGAGAGAGAGGGAGAATCAGGCTCCCTGCCTAGCAGAGAGTCCAATGCCAACCTCAATCCCAGGACCCTGAGATCATGATCCAAGCTGAAGGCAGAGTCTTAACCCACTGAGCCACCCAGGCGCCCCAACAGGTTAGGTTGATAAAATCAAGAGGTCCAGTTTAGATATACTATATCTGATACGCCAGGGAGACCTCCAAGTGGAGAGGTCTAAGAAGTAGTTGAATATATGACATAGGAACTCAGAGGAGAGACCTACCCTACAATGGAATTATACATTTAAAGATTATTAACATTTAGGTGGTATTTGGTCTTGAAGAGATTATCTACATAAGGAGAGAACAGTTAGTTGTTAAAGAGTGTCTAGAAATGAGCTCTGAAATACCTCAGCATTTAGAAGTCCTATAAGGGAGGAGTCAGCGATGGAGAGGGAGCTCTGAAACAGGAGAAAAATCATCAGTGTGGTGTCACAGAGGCCAGTGAGAAAAGTGTTTCATGCAAGATGGAGGGCCATCCATGTGGAAGGTCACTAACAGGTAAAAATAGTTAATTATAGAGAAGTGTTTATTGAATTTTGCAACATGTGGATCACTGTCATCCCTGGCAAGGCATCCTTTAAGAGGAGAAGGATGGACAGATTAGGGTGGATTTAAGAGGAAATTGAGGTGAGGAAATGGAGACCTCTAGTGTAGACAACTTGTTTTAGTTTTCTTGTAAAGAATGAAGAAATGAGATGTAAGGATAAAAGTTTTGTTTATTTATTTTTTTTAAAGATTTTTATTTATTTATTTGATAGACAGAGATCACAAGTAGGCAGAGAGGCAGAGAGAGAGAGGAGGAAGCAGGCTGTCCACAGAGCAGAGAGCCCGATGCGGGGCTCGATCCCACGACCCTGGGATCATGACCTGAGCCGAAGGCAGCGGCTTTAACCCCCTGAGCCACCCAGGCACCCCAAAAGTTTTGTTTATTTTGAAGATGGTTATGTCTCAGTATAAGTAACTGATGATACAGCAAGGAAAAATCCTTGAGAAGACATGCGGGGGGTGGGTATCCACAGCACTAGAGGAGGGGCCTGCCCTTTGATAGGGGCAAAGACACATCTTTCGTGGTATCAGGAAGAAAGACAGAGAGGATGGGTACAAATACAAGCAAGCTTGAGGCTTTCCATCTAGATGAGAGTGTTCCTCTCTGATGATTTGTATTTTCTCAAAGAAAATAGGAAAATTAGTTATGGTGAAGTGAGAGAAGAAGGTGTAAGAGTGTGAAGGGAAAAAGCATGAAATATACTATCTCTGGAGGTGGGGAAGTGGGAAAGTGAATTTACTAGTGAGATTCAGTAAGATTGCCAGAAAAGTCTAATGCCCTTTTGAGGCTTGTGGTCAAGAATTTAAAGTGAAAGCCTCAGCTCTTTTAAGGAAAGTGAATTGTCGGGTCCACTTAGAATTGGAGTTTTACCAAGTGAGTATAATGGAGGAAGAGAAAAACAAGAATTGTACTTGTAAGCAATCATAACATCTAAGCCTGGTGACAGATGTTATGAATGTAAGAATGTGAAAGTGAAAAAGTAATACATTTAATGATTTGAAGGTTTTGAGGAAGTAAAAAAAATCAGAGTTACTATTGTTCAGACAGTTGAGATGCTTAAAAGGAGATCTTAGAGACAGTATAGTTACTGGCAATAACAAACACAGGATGACTATGAGGAGGGTTAGGTGGATACTATAGGATGGAAGGGAAGATTATTGGAGGTGAAAAATTACAGAGTATTGGGCAGTCATCCAAATAGATACTGAATGATGAGCAGAAGTAGAGATGGAAAGGAAGACAAAGAGCCATGAGCTAGTATTAATTCAGGAAGGAATGATCCATCAAAAGGTCCATGGATGGGGACGCCTGGGTGGCTCAGTTGGTTAAGCGGCTGCCTTCGGCTCAGGTCATGATCCCAGCGTCCTGGGATCAAGTCCCACATTGGTCTCCTTGCTCAGCAGGGAGCCTGCTCCTCCTTCTGCCTCTGCCTGCCTCTCTCTCTGCCTGTGCTCGCTCTCTCTCTCTAACTAATAAATAAATAAAATCTTAAAAAAAAAAAAAAGGTCCATGGATGACAGTAACTTGGAAGGGTATTAAGGGAATGGCTGGGATACTTCAAAGTTAGAGTTTGAAGTAAGAAGGATACTGTCCATTGTTTGATTCCATATAGATATTTTAACATTGTAATTTTAAAGTATCTTAATCTGTTTGCAAAGTGTTGAGTGCTAGTGGATTTTTAAAATTTAATTTAATTTATTTATTTGAGAGGGAGAGAAAGCACAAGCGGGGGGAAGGGCAGAGGGAGACGGTGAGGGAGAAGCACACTCCCAGCCCAGCAGGGAGCCAGAGGTGGGGGGCTCGATCCTAGGACCCTGGGATCATGACCCTAGCCGAAGGCAGATGCCCCAGTGCCAGTGGAATTAAAGGAAATGTTATATTCTTTCTGTGATTTGTGTTTGTAAATTAATGGTTTATACACACGCATGTACACAACTAAAACTTTGTTTTTCGAACAAAGAGTGCACTATTTTAAGTCTATTCCGAAGTTTATATTGCTAAAACAAACATGTACTCCAGTGAGGTTCCAAAATGAAATCAGTAAGACTGTGTGTGAAATCGGTAAGATTTTATTTCTCTAATTTAATTGGCCCAGCACAAGGTAGAGTAGGTAGTAGGCACAAGTAATTTATGCTTTTCAACCGGAGAACATCTGTTCTTTTCGGGCAAGAATACCGGCAGGCAGCTGTTGGGGGGTAATCAAGAAAAGAAAAGGGTCCTCTAACATCTCTCCCCAGGAACTGATAGGGCACTGGCTGTCAGGGAAAATTGCTCGGGCGAGCCCATTCAAATTTCTCACAGCAAATCACAGTGGCCTACAGCCAACTCCTTTTCCCCTCATTGGTCAACTGGAAACTTCAGGCCCTCCCCCTATGCCTACCTCCTCTCCTCCGGAAGCCAATCGGAATGATTAGCGCTCCGTAACTTAGTGTCATCAAGTACCGTACTTGCAATTGGCTATTGGAGCTACCGATCGAGAAGTAGGCGGGGCCATGCCAGCTGGTCTATATAAGAGGAGGACAAAGGCGGCGCGCCGCCTGTGTCATCCGCCATCTTGTGCGAAGCAAGGTGGCCTCCACGTTCCCTGAGCGTCTTCTCCGCTTCTGCCTCGACCGCCCCTTGATCACAGATATGTCTCGGGACCGGTTCCGGAGCCGTGGCGGTGGCGGTGGCGGCTTCCACCGGCGCGGAGGAGGCGGCGGCCGCGGCGGCCTCCACGACTTCCGCTCCCCGCCACCCGGCATGGGCCTCAATCAGAACCGCGGACCCATGGGGCCCGGCCCGGGCCAGGGTGGCCCCAAGCCCCCGATCCCGCCACCGCCTCCGCATCAGCAACAGCAGCAGCCACCGCCGCAACAGCCGCCACCACAGCAGCCGCCGCCGCTTCAGCCGCCACCGCATCAGCCGCCGCATCAGCCGCCGCCGCCGCCACAGGACTCGTCCAAGCCAGTCGTTCCTCAGGGACCCGGCCCGGCCCCCGGAGTGGGCAGCGCTCCGCCGGCCTCCGGCTCGGCACCGCCTGCCACTCCTCCGACCTCCGGGGCCCCTACGGGGCCGGGCCCCACCCCGACCCCGCCGCCCGCTGTTGCCTCGGCGCCCCCCGGGGCGCCCCCGCCCGCGCCGCCGAGCAGCGGGGTCCCCACCACCCCGCCTCAGACCGGGGGCCCCCCGCCTCCACCCACAGGGGGCCCGGGTCCCGGGCCTAAGCAGGGCCCAGGACCCGGAGGCCCGAAAGGCGGTAAAATGCCAGGCGGGCCGAAGCCCGGCGGTGGCCCGGGCCTAAGCACTCCTGGCGGCCACCCCAAGCCGCCGCACCGGGGCGGCGGGGAGCCCCGCGGAGGTCGGCAGCACCACCCGCCCTACCACCAGCAGCATCACCAGGGGCCCCCGCCTGGCGGGCCAGGCGGCCGCAGCGAGGAAAAGATCTCCGACTCGGAGGTGAGTGTCTTCCGGAGCTACGCGTCGGTTTCTCTAAGATGGCGGCGGCCCCCTCCTCTTTCCTTTCCCGGCCTCCATTTTGTCGGAGACCGGAAGGCGCGGGCGTGCGGGCGGTGGAGGGCGGGGCTGCTGCCGAAGCTAGGGGCGGAAGGCGTGGGTCCTCTTCCTGGCCCCGGGCGGGACTCCCCGCTGACTGAGGACCGAGGGTGGGTGGCCTGAGGAGGCAGCGATGAGAAGCTGTGCTGGGCCCTGTTAAAGCTAGAGGATTCTGGGCACGGAGTAGAGCGTGAAATGCAGGGTTGGCAAGGTTGGGGGAGACCTTAAAAGCGCAGGCACAAAGATACGGGTGATAGCAGGATTTTCATCACATCCTTTTTTTCACTTAATAGTTGATGACCATTTTAACTTGTGCTACGATTTAGGTTTGGTAGTGATACTTATACAGCTGCTGTTGATTGTGTAGAGTCGAGTCTGGAGAGGGCTATAGGTCTATTCTCGAGTGTTCCCTGGATGGTTTGAGCCATTTGATGTTTGGATAGTTAATACGTTGGAAATCCCTCAGATACAGAATCGTGACTTTGACTTTAAACGGAACAGCAAAGCAACCCGATTGGTGGTATTACCCAGTCTGGGAACAACGAACATTATTACTGGATTTTTCTGCTTGCTAAGGTCACTGGTTTCTGAAAATTTCCTTCCTTTTTCATTAGGGATTTAAAGCCAACTTGTCTCTCTTGAGGAGGCCTGGAGAGAAAACTTACACTCAGCGTTGTCGGTTGTTTGTTGGGAATCTACCTGCTGATATCACAGAGGATGAATTCAAGAGACTTTTCGCTAAATATGGAGAACCAGGAGAAGTTTTTATCAATAAAGGCAAAGGATTTGGGTTTATTAAACTTGTGAGTTTTTTTCTCTTTTTAATTTGGATTGAGAGGGGTTTTCCCTTGTTTTTTGTTACTGCAAACTCTAGTGTTTAAGCTAACAGCAGTAAGTTGGTCCTTAAAATTTTCATTTTTTTTTACAAAAAAGGTGCAACTATTGTATTGTGAATAATTGTTGGTATTAAGAAAAGAGAGGAGTGGTGGGTGGGTAAGACCTTTACCTACTCTGGGTGGTGTCAGGGAATGCTGCCTGCGGATCTTGAGCTGAGCTGGAGAAAGGGAATGGGAGTTAAGCTTTTGACAGTTTTAGAGTGGGTGTTAACTGATGTTGAAGTGACATTAACACCAGTATGTCTGATCCTTTCAGGAATCTAGGGCATTGGCTGAAATTGCCAAAGCTGAACTTGATGATACACCCATGAGAGGTAGACAGCTTCGGGTTCGTTTTGCCACACATGCTGCCGCCCTCTCCGTCCGAAATCTTTCACCTTACGTTTCCAATGAACTGTTGGAAGAAGCCTTTAGCCAATTTGGTCCTATTGAGAGGGCTGTTGTAATTGTGGATGATCGTGGCAGATCTACAGGGAAAGGCATTGTTGAATTTGCTTCTAAACCAGCAGCAAGAAAAGCCTTTGAAAGATGCAGTGAAGGTGTTTTCTTACTGACAACGTAAGTTATATGCTTATACTAACTTTTATTTATTAACTTGGATGAAGAAGTTGGGATAAAACTGAAAGCAGTTAAGATGGAACCATTTTTGTTACTAGAACTCCTCGTCCAGTCATTGTGGAACCACTTGAACAATTAGATGATGAAGATGGCCTTCCTGAAAAACTTGCACAGAAGAATCCAATGTATCAAAAGTAAGATTGATTTAATCATTTGTAATTTTTAATTGCAAATGAGAACTTGTAGTAATTTTTCAGTTTTGCTTAGAGAATGAGAAATTCTTTGAGATGCATGTGCTTGATAGAAATAACAAGGTTCAGGGGCGCCTGCGTGGCTCAGTGGATTAAAGCCTCTGCCTTCAGCTCAGGTCATGATCCCAGGGTCCTGGGATGGAGCCCTACATCTGGCTCTCTGCTCAGCAGGGAGCCTGCTTCCTCCTCTCTGCCTGCTTCTCTGTGATCTCCATCTGTCAAATAAATAAATAAAATCTTAAAAAAAATACAAGGTTCAGGAAGTCTAGAGGTTTTGAAGCAGAGATAGTCAAATGCTTAATGTTTGTTGCTGAGATAGGTATGTTTTATATGCAATTTTGTTTGGTCTTTGAACAACTGCATGATGAATAAGTATCTTTTTAAGGATTAAAAAAAAAAAAAGAGTCCTTGAATAGGAATTTGGTTAGAGGAGATAAAATTAGGAAATGAGGAAGGTGGGATTTCTCTCCCAGGATTTATTGTCCTGGGATCTGTTTTTTATTATTTTGTAAAGATTTATTTTATTAGCATGGCTAGGTGTGTGTGGTGTGGTGGTGGGTGGGGGTTGGAGAGAATCTTAAGTAGACTTCTGCTGAGGCAGGGCTCACTCTCATGGCCTGAGCCAAAATCAAGAGTCGGAATGAGCCACCCAGCTGGCCCCTGGAACATGCCATTTTTAATGTAGGCTATTTTACCTGAATCAAGGGGGTCTTTGCCTTTTGGGATTTCTTACATGTGATATGCCAGGGGGGACATCTGTGTTTTTAGGGCAATCAGGTAGTATCTCTTGTGTGTGTCCACAAACTGGTTCATGTTTAAATACTGTCAGGGAGAGAGAAACGCCTCCTCGTTTTGCCCAACATGGCACATTTGAGTATGAATATTCTCAGCGATGGAAATCCCTGGATGAAATGGAAAAACAGCAAAGGGAACAAGTTGAAAAAAACATGAAAGACGCAAAAGACAAATTGGAAAGTGAAATGGAAGATGCCTATCATGAGCATCAGGCAAATCTTTTGCGTCAAGGTAAAAGACCCTTTTGTGTAAATTTCACTGATAGGATCAGTTGGTTTTTGAATTTTTTATAGCCCCATTGACGTGAATTCAAAACAATTTTCTAATGTTCAGATCTGATGAGACGCCAGGAAGAATTAAGACGCATGGAAGAACTTCACAATCAAGAAATGCAGAAACGTAAAGAAATGCAACTAAGGTAAAATTTTGTTAAGCTACTAAGTCTTTGCTTCTGGGTTAACATTTAGAGGAAAAGATGGGCCTAAATTTTGCAGGTGAGTCTAATGGATTACAGAGAGGTTTCATACTGTGTCAGTGTTGGTTTAACACAGAGTTGGAGTAGAATGTAAGGTTTTGATTGATGAGGTCTGGTTTCTTTGCCAGAATGCTTCTAAGTCTATTCTACACTCCAGGCCTTCATGTGTGTTTGCTGTAATCTAGACTTTGTAAAGCTCTGAGGCAGATTTCTAGCTTCCTTTAAATCGGTTTTTAAAAGATGTTATGACACTTTAGTTTATATGCTTGATGAATATTTCCAGGCAAGAAGAAGAACGACGTAGAAGGGAAGAAGAGATGATGATTCGTCAGCGTGAAATGGAAGAACAAATGAGACGCCAAAGAGAGGAAAGTTATAGCCGTATGGGCTACATGGATCCAGTAAGTGAAATTCTTTTGAAATGTAATTGGAGTTGTCTACAAAGCTTGGAGGTACCTAAAATGAAACTTCACTCAAATAATGACATTTTACTTCACGGCTGTTCTTAATACAAGCTTGTTATTACGATTAATACACTTAAGTTTTATTTTCTTGGCTGGGCCTAAAGATTTCACTGGTTGGGAAAAAGCTTTACAGGTTTTTTTTTCTTTTTTTAAGATTTTATTTATTTATTTGACAGACAGAGATCACAAGTAGGGAGAGAGGCAGGCAGAGAGAGAGGGGAAGGGAAGCAGGCTCCCTGCTGAGCAGAGAGCCCGATGCGGGGCTTGATACCAGGATCCTGGGATCATGACCTGAGCTGAAGGCAGAGGCTTTAACCCACTGAGCCACCCAGGCGCCCCATCTTTACAGGTTTTGATAATTGAGTTCTCAATATTTGGTTTCAGAATATTGGTTTTACAGGTAGTCTTAACCTATTTTTAAGTTTTGGAAATTTTTTAGGTGCAGTACAGGTGTATGAAAGGGTTTATTTTTATTGCAGAGAGAAAGAGACATGAGAATGGGTGGTGGAGGAGCAATGAACATGGGAGGTAAGCAGGAAAACCAAATTAGCAATACCATTAGAGAGCAGTGTCCTGGTTGAGTCGTAACCAGCATTTTTGTTTCCTAGATCCCTATGGTTCAGGAGGCCAGAAATTTCCACCTCTAGGTGGTGGAGGTGGCATAGGTTATGAAGCTAATCCTGGAGTCCCACCAGCAACCATGAGTGGTTCCATGATGGGAAGCGACATGGTAATGTATCCTGTATGACGTAGTGCGAAGGAAATTCTCATTTTTCACAACTTACGTGTGTGTGTTTTGTTTTTTGTTTTTCGTTTTTTTTTTCTTTTTTAAGTAGGTAACTGGACCTCTTTTTAGTTCCCTTATCACATAAATCATAATATCGAGGAGTACTTTGGCAACATAGAAGAACTCAGTGTGTGGTAACCTAAACAGAAATGGTTGCCAACAAGAAGTCAATGCTGTCAGTAGTATGTTGGAGTTCTCTTTGGCAATAAGTAGACATAGGTGCTTTCTATTACATTGCTTGTGTACTTTTGCACTCTAGCACATGGCAAATCCAAATTCTAAATGTTAGATGATGTACCTGATTATTCTACATCCAAGTGAGAGTAATCAAATGGCAAACTGTCATTCATTAAGCTGATATTTGCCATAAGTATGAATCAGACTTGTAGTTTATAGTTCTAGGCATGTTCTAGTGATGTGTAGGACTTTGATCTATATTTGGTGTGGTTTCTACCCATGAAAAGGGAGTTGTTCACTGTTTTGACTCGTCGTTTCCCACTTGTTGGGCCTGTCAATAGGTGCACCTTCTAAAATAAACTGACATCTCTATTTTGCTACAGGATAGCAAAAATCATTGACAATTTTAAGCATACTAGTTGTGTGCATTTGATCTGAACCTTCTTGATGCTTCATATTTTAACTGTACAGATAGCCTGTCAGGATGCTTTAGAACCACCAAGTGAGTTGGTCTGAGTGGTTGTGTTAAGGGCTTTACAAATCGTAGGAAAATTGAACACTGGATTTAGAGGTGGGTTTAGAGAAGAGTGCCTTTTCACAACTGAACTGAATCTGATTGGTTCACCTGCAAACTTTTGGCAAAGGAGGGAAGCTTCAGCATGAAGCTCATTAGATTCATTTTACATATAGGAGTATAAGGATTTAGTATGGGGCGTAGTCTATTTAAAATCTGCTTAAGGTTTTTTGAGAATTAGAATCATAAATACCTGGTTGGGTTAAAAACATAGTGTTACTAGATTTCTTTAAATTGAATTTTAAAAATACTGTGGGTAACATTTTGGTTTATATGCTTTCTAAAAGGTAGATTGTAGGTCTGTATCAGATTTGTAAAACTAATTTGATGTGATGTTCCCACAATTAAGGTTCTTTGTATGTCCCTTGTAATAGGTAGGGTTTTAAGATGATGTAATAACATAATCGTGAAACCCCAAAATTTTCTTAGAGCTTTTGAAATAGACAGCATAATGTGCTAAAACACCGAAATTTTTAGGATTTTGAGAAATAGTTTAAAGGGTTGAGGTTTAGTTTTTTAAGTAGTTCTATAGTATTTAGTAGGAAACCTATTGGAAATATATATAGAAACAGTTAAACCCTGATGCTCCCCCCCCCTGCATTTTTGGAGTGATGGCTCTCAGTAATTTATTTTGAATGGAATTTGAAAGATAGTTGAGGCTTCTGTGCTTTGTATACCTATAGGGTTTTTCTGTTTGGGGAATATAGGTTTCTCAGATTAGAAGTACTTAAAACTAGGTGGAATCATGAAATCTGCTTTATTGCAGTTATTTGAGCTTGGTGTTAGGTGTTTGGGAGACATCCAAAACGTGGAATCATAGCTAACCAGTGGACTTTCAAAGACCTGAAGAAAAAGCTGGGCTGGTGTGGGGGTGGGCTGTATATTCAATTTGCAACAATACAGACTACTGTGAACATAATTGTCTCTGGTTATGTAGTGGTGGTTCTGAAGGTGGTATACCTGTGAGAATATGGCAACACTTTCTAATGAAGTTACTGTGCCGGTTAAGTGACTAAATCTGTTAGTCTTTTATGCTTTTTCTTTTTGTAGTCTGGTAGCATTTTATTAAAACTTTGAACCTTTTAAGATTTCTGCAAGTTAGCAGATGTGTCTTAAGATCTTGAAAAGCACAAGGTTTCTTATGCAGCTCATGCCACTAACTGGTGAGTAGGTCTTTGTCACTTCATTGAGTGCATTGAATCTGTCTGGTTGGGCTTGTTAGGCTTACTTGGAAATTAAATTTCCTGTTCAGACCTTGAAAGTGAGAAGTTTGCAAGCTTTTCCAGTGGGTTAATCTGATGTGAAATTTCTTAAAACTCATTTTGGAATGGGTTTTCACATCTGCACTAATTCTTAAATTTTTTAGCACTACAGGGAAGACCTATTCTTTGAAACCAGGTGTATGAGAATGGCTCAAGTGGGAACATACCACAAGGCATGTATTATCGTAAACTAATTTTCAAATTACCCTTTTTTCCTTTCTATGTTCCCGGTACCTGTGGATCGACTCATTGGTGATTGTATCGACGAACGTTGACTACGGAACCTTCTAAAATATTTACTTAACACACATGGACATCAACTACATATAATGAACTGTTAATTTACTGTTCCAATAGCGTACTGAGCGCTTTGGGCAGGGAGGTGCGGGACCTGTGGGTGGACAGGGTCCTAGAGGAATGGGGCCTGGAACTCCAGCAGGATATGGTAGAGGGAGAGAAGAGTATGAAGGCCCAAACAAAAAGCCCCGATTTTAGATGTGATACCTAGGTTTTCATTCCAGTTTGTTTTTGTCTTTTCTTGTTTAGATACCAATCTTTTAAATTCTTGCATTTTAGTAAGAAAGCTACCTTTTTATGGATGTTAGCAGTTTATTGACCTAATATTTGTAAATGGTCTGTTTGGGCAGGTAAAATTATGTAATGCAGTGTTTCAAACGGGAATTTTTTTTCTTTTTATTTCCTTTTTTTTTTAACTGTATAATGTCCCTCAAGTTATGGCAGTGTACCTTGTGCCACTGAATTTCCAAAGTGTACCAATTTTTTTTTTACTGTGCTTCAAATAAATAGAAAAAATAGTTATAATATTGATCTTCAACTTTGCCATTCATGCTTCTATGCACATTAGGCTAGGTATTCCACTTTGAAAGCATGAGCGTGTCTAGGCCTTCAAATGGCACCTGCCATTTCTGGGAAATGTATCTGTAGGCTAAGTATTGCTTTCTACAAACAAGCACCCCCTTGTTTTAAAAAGAAGAAATGCATATTGAAGTAGTTTCATGATTTGATTTGTTTGGCATTATAGGAAGCAAGCTGGTGCTAAGTATTTTTAAATGGTTATGTAAGCAAGCTGAACTGTAAATCTTCCTTCGGGAATGTGTATTAAGATGATGGAATGGGTGAAAGACTATTGGTAGGGAGAGAAAGTGGGTACGACTAAATGGATCTTTATGGCCCTATGATCGATCTATCCTTTCCTTGAAAGTTTCTGAAGAAAAAGTGGAAAGATCATTCTGTTGCATTTCTCCATTCTTGTTTTTAAAAGAACAAGTCCCAAGCCCTACATATGGCTTGTATTGAACTTTCACATTTGAATTAAAGATTGTTAAACATGAAGCCTTTTCATGTATTACTTCAAGTGATTTATGAAGATGGGGTTTAGTCTGAAAAATGCAACTGGAAAGTAAGCGTAGTAACCATAAAGTAGCTTTAGCTATGTATGCATTTGTACTCTGTAACTTTTACATCTCCTTGTGCTACTGCTGGTGAGCAAAATCTGTAGGACTGTAACAATCTACTTGTTCTCTTGTCTAAGAACTAGTGGTGACTGTTAATGACAAATAGGGTTGCAGATAACAATTCTTACTGTAAACTATTTGTTAACCTGTTTTTCCATAGTTTACTTTCGATGTAGCACTAAATCTGGAGAGAGTTGCTTATGCTACACAGTACAAATAGCCCTTCTTCCCACCATAAAGTTTTGGAGCGTTTCGATGGTGTTGTCAGTTGATTGTCAACTTCATTGAATCTCCTCCTTCCATTAGGAAAGACATTTTGACTTTTATTAAAGTAGATCGTTACTGTTGTCTGTTAGTACAATGGGGACCTGTTTTCCCAGTGCATATATGTTAGCAGAGGAACAGTTTCCTAAAAGTAGGTAAAGTAATTGAACGGTTTGGCTTGTTCTTAGTTACGTTTCCATTCAAATTTGTACATTACAGAGCTCTCACTATGGAATGTGTCTTCCTCTTTTTCACCTCTGTTCTTGGTGCTAATTGGCAAAAAGTAAAATTCTAAATCAAATCTCGGTTAAAATGCTGAAGTTTAGTATTGTGCCTGAGTACAAAGGGAAATCTATTGTTGAAACAGTTGAGCACTTTCTGCATAGGAAACCGGATAATACGAAAAGTAAAACACTAGTGGAATATAATTATAGGCGTGTCACCCAGTTCTGCTTGTGTGACTGACAGGTACATGGTGTGCTAATTAAGGGAGAGTCTCCTTAGAAAAAGCTCATTATTTCTTCACCAAGACACTTGGAAATGGGTAGTAGTTCTACCACTATTCTATCAATAAGGAAGTTTTGTCCTAAGTCATCAATTGGTGATATGTATGAGGTTATCTGTATGGAAACAAGGGTCTGGATTTGAAAGGAATCCATTACAATCTGATTGAATTGTATGGTAGGGACTCCACTAATGATAAAATAAGGGGTGTTCATGGGACACCCACAGAGGGTGAACTTGAATGTGTGTGGGTGGGGGCTGGTGGGGAAGTGGGAAAATCTGCCTATAAAATTAATGTTTCAGTTTATTTTTCAGATTACATGCCTTTCTTTGTAAGGGATGCTGGCACAGACCCCTAAAATAAGCTTTTGTTAGTACTATACCTTTGAAGAGTGGTGAAGGATGCTAATGGATAATCTCCTGAAAGTTGTGGCTTTGATAGCCTTACTGTGGGCTGTAGAATTGCTAAACGTCGTTTAGCAAATAATGTTGCTTAGTTCCAACTAAGTTTTGCCTTTCATCACTGAAACAGCAGTGTACCAAGGGTTGTAAGCTACTCAAATAGACTTTCAATAAGTCTTGGAATGCATATGATAGTTTTTAGACAAATGTGAATTTAAATCATCTTAAAAAGGAATTTCCTAAAAGCTGATAATGAAATGTGGGGTGGGAAAGGGAGTGTAGTACCTTTGAAGTATTTTAGTCATTTTTCTCATTTAAAGTAATCACCTGCCCCCATTTCCTCTCCTCCACTTTCTCTCATAATTTTGTTTTAAGAGGAACACTGATCGTTTTAAGCTTATTACTCCTAATCTTAAAAAACTGCAATCTCTAAGAGACCCCAGTGTATTTAGTAGGTACCTTCTAAGATTAACCCAATGGCTCACATTCAGTGAAAGAAACCCTAATCCTCTTGGCTTAGAGCACTAATTAAACTCAAGTAGAAGTACTACAAACCCCACCACTCTTTATAGATGTATTATACCACTAATATAAACAGATAATAATTTGGGAAATTGTAACGGTACGCCTGTGCAATTTTTTATAAGTGGCATATTATGGCAGACAAAAATTTAGATACTTGGCTTTTCTTGGGCAAGCCACTATGTTGTGGCGGAATGTTTTCTGGTGTTCTTGGACTGCAATTATGCACTATTAAAGTAGTGGCCTGCTACATAACTGCGTTTAGCCAGCATTTCTGCAGTGCGTAACTGTGAGGAACGTAGTACCGCAAATGGCAATGGACATTAGGACCCGGATGTAGTATTCCTGCTTGCTCCAAGATTCTCATTGCCGACTGCATACAGGTAGGTAACAAGCAATATAATCTAACTTGGTGACTTGCTATGTACTTTTATTCCGTGGGCATTCTGACATCACACTTCTGACAATGAAATTACAGTGCAGCACCTAACACTTGTATGGTAAAGCTAGTTTCTATCAAAACTGCGTGGGTTTGGGCTTAGAGCTGTAATTTGTCAGGCAGAATTCAGTGCTGTTGCAGTTCTCAGATAAAAAGTGCAAACTTGATTCTTTGGTATGTCTGATTCAGATGTCTGATTCAGTTGCGTGGTTTCCTTTAGTTGCATTGTAACTGAAGAGAACCTGGAGCATATCAGTGGTGTGGGGGAGAGGGAATCAAACCATACTTGGGAAGTAGAGTGCTTTTAAGCATCTTGACACAACTGTATAGCATGTGATACTGAGTCTCTGTTGTAGCACACTGACCTCATAGGTCAGCAATATCAATTTCAGAATGCAGTCTTGGTAATTTCTGCAGGTTGAGTGAATTAAGACAAAGTACAGTTTTTTTTTTTGTAATGTGATTTAAATTTTTTTTTTAATGGGCTTCATGGGAATACCTTTGTTACTAACGTGGGCTTAGGTGGGAATCTAATGTGTATAGTTCAAGTTATGTGACTTACCTAAATATGTCTCTGCTCTAAACCTGGGGGAAAGTGGTGTGGCATGTTGATTTGCCTGCAGTTGAATACGTGTTGGGAATCATTTCCCAATCCTAAGCCTTCGTCGTATTCTGTGGGATAACTGCACATGTTCAGAGTAGCTTTTCGAATTTGGTTCCCTTATTTTATAGCTTTAGGGATGTGATGTTATATAATCCAAAATGTTCACCCAAGAAAAAAAAGTCTTCAAAAGCACCTTCTTCTGTTGCTTAGGACTTAAGCTTTGTAAGCTTTGCATCAACTGTTGTTCCAGACCTCAATTCAACTTAACTTTGGTCTCTGAGCTGGTTTTTAGATAGCATGCATGAGAAACAGCTATCATGTATAATGCTTTCTGCTCTGTACCTGGAAAGTTTGGTTTACTTTGCATAAATGCCGGTGAAAACTCTTCATGACTATGAGAATTTTCTTTTACTCTATCAAGAAAAATGGCTTGCTCTTTGGCAAGCAATTCACAAGGTGGGGACAAATTGGTACTTAATATGTAGTCTGTTCAAGCAAATAACTTGACTCCTGTTAAAAAAGCAAATGGTGACTAGTTTAGTCCTATATTGATAATACAATGCAGTGCAAACATAATGCTCAGTATTAGTGACGAGAGTGTCACTAAATTGACATACAACCCTGATGGGGTTTTCCTGTGGCATAATTCATTAAATCGGTGGCCAACATTTGCTGCCGTGATTTAGTGATTTGAGTGCTTAGAAATAAAAGCTCAGGTTTATTTCCTAACAGCCAGTAACAATTTTGAGGGAACGTACTTGTTATAATCTATGGACTTGAGGAACATTACTGGGGAGGGCGGTTCATTTTGCTTCATTTCTGCTTATTTCAAGATGAATAGGTTTTTGCACTTTGAAATGAGAAACCTGTGACTTAAGTCGATTCTTACTAGTTTCGATTTGTATGTAGCTATAATTTGTGAATCTTAGTGTAGAGGGTCTCACTCACTCAAAAAGCTGGGAATAAATGGGTTGCAGTAACAACACTATACCGAGGTGCTTGCATTGTATTTCATAGTCTTTTCTTGTTACAAACCAAAATTATTCCTTTTAATGAGAATGGTCTAAGGTTCAGAGGTGTGATGCCAGAATGCATTTTCGTACTGTTAGGCCCTTGGAACAGATACCGGTGCTTTCTGAAAGATGAAAGAAATGGAATGGGTGCTCTTCACACAGGTTGCAAAACCTACAAAGAATGCATAATAGTCTCATTTTTTTTCCCCTAGAGAAGAGATGCGTGTGACTAGTTTTGGACTTTTAACCTAAATGGGGTTGCATGTCTCCTATTGTTAATCATTGTCAGCTGCAGTGACATGATCCACAGTCCTGCATTTACTGCCTTTCCCTTAATGATTCTGGACAGGTTTGAGAGAGCCAGGATGTTTGTTCTGGGCCTTTATTTGGTTTTGGCTTTAGCTGATAATGTTTCAGTGTTCTGTCAGCTAGTGCAGTTCTCAAATGGCTGCCTATTAGGGAAAGAATTCTGAGGATTTGACTGTTCCTAATCATCTGTCATTGCTGCTAGATAATGATTGGCAATTTTTAAGACTCAACTGTGGAAATCTCACAGTTGGTAAACCATCAACCATAAAAATGTTGCTTTTGAACACCAGTGCTGAAAAGATTTTATTTGGAGGGTGAGAAGGGGGCTGGATGTAGGATAGGATAATCTGGAGAATGGGGGAGAATGCAAACGATATAGTATCCCTTATGGATGGTACATGTGCAACAGGGAGCTCTTTTTTTTTTTAATCCCCTTGGCAGTAACTGATAATCAGGGAGGAAGAAAAACCTGGAACTTGAATTAAGGCTGATCTTTCTGGTTTCTGTGCACCGTGGCCCTGCCAGGCATATATGGTGAAGGTGAATGTCTTCTCCCTCAGAAAAACTCAGGTTCCTTGCTGTCCCGAATAAGGCCTAGCTTCCCTGCCCTAACTGAAAACTCAGTGAGGACTTGGAGGGAAAGAATGAGGCAAATACAGAGGATTGCAGGATAACAACTGCATTGTTGTGTACTGTGGATGGGGGAGGGCACTCTTGGAGGGCTCCTGCTGCAGGTGGTCAGTCCACCAAAGACCGGAAGACATACTTGAATGGGGAGCAGGGTACGTGCTTTTATATGAAAAGAGAGCTGATGTTAAAACTCATTTGGTAAGGTAAACGTTGTCACATACCTTCACATAAGGGATAGTATATTTTGGGTTGCAGTCAAACTTGATTGTGCTCAGACTGGTGAAAATAGCAGATAGGCTTTTGTATTTTAAATAAGATACAGTTTTTATTCTTTGAATTGAGCTGTCTACTTTATTACTTTACATAAAAATAATTTTAGATTCCCCCCCCCACCAGTTTTTTTCTTGTTTTTTTTTATTGGTTTTTTTTCTTTTTTTTCTTTTTTTTGGTTTTTTTTTTCTTTTTTCTTTTTTCTTTTTTTTTTTTAATGCTGTAACTTGCCCCTAATCTTTGTCTCTGGAATTTTACTCTCTAAATTTTAAAGTTAACTAGCATTTTCAAACCTTTATACCCTTGTCTTTTATATTAACTTTCTCTTATTATTCTTTAGGTAAGAATGATTGAGGTTGGCTGATACTGGAGTACTCACTCACTTCAAGTAAGTTTCCTTAGAAGTTCTAACCTGTAGAAGACTTTTGAGTGTGATTTGTTAATAATGGTTAAGTTATGTGATTTAGCTATGTGGGGTGAAACGTTTTTTTTTGTTTGTTTGTTTTTTTAAGATCTTATTTATTTATTTGACAGACACAGCAAGAGAGGGAACATAAGCATCGGGAGTGGGAGAGGGAGAAGTAGGCTCCCTGCTGAGTAGGGAGCCCAGTTTGGGGCTCAGTCCTAGGACCCTGGGATCATGACCTGAGCGAAGGCAGCCGCTTAATGGCTGAGCCACCCAGGTGCCCCAAATGTGTTTGATTTTTAAGATGTTTACTTCTCCTGAGGTAATACCCCTGTGTTTTTGTTTTTGAAAACAACATGCAGGGGGCACCTGGGTGTCTCAGTCAGTTAAGTGTCTGTCCACAGCTAAGGTCATGATCCTGGGGTCCTGAGTTCAAGCCCTGCATCAGGCTCTCTCTGCCTGCTTCTCCCTCTCTCTCTGCCTCACCCTGCTCATGTTCTCTTATGCGCTCAGTGCTGTCTCAAGTAAATCTTTAAAAAAAAAAATGGGGTGTGTGAGCTTGAGAAAGTGGGGACTATTTTATTTATAAAAGTGTCAGACGATAGAAGAATTGACAGAAGGTACATGGATGAAGCTGTGTTATGTACCTGAAACTAATAGACTATTGTGTGTTTTATGTTTCAGTTTTAAAAAAAGATACAGCTTTGGGGCACCTAGGTGGTTCAGTTGGTTGAATGTCTGCCTTTAGCTTGGGTCATGATCTCAGGGTCCTGGGATTGAGCCCTGCATTGGGCTCCCTCCTCAGTGGGTAGCCTGCTTCTCCCTCTCCTGCCTGCTGCTCCCCCTGCTTGTGCGTTCTCTGTGTCAGATAAATAAATAAATCCAAAAGTAGTAGAGATACAAGATTTTAGAACTCTAAATTCCACTTTTGACCCATTCAGAATCTCCCTTAAGATTCTCTTTTACTGGGGTGCCTGGATGGCTCAGTGGGTTAAAGCCGTTGCCCTCGGCTCAGGTCATGATCCCAGGGTCCTGGGATCGAGCCCCACATCGGGCTCTCTGCTTGGCAGGGATCTTTTACCCCCGG
>ML106453.1:46732-57677 GCA_003697995.1 Taxidea taxus jeffersonii
TCTCTGCTTACTTGTGATCTCTGTCTGTCAAAAAAAAAAAAAGAAAAAAGAAAAGTAAATTCTTCTCCTTTACTTACCCAGCAAATAGAGAACAGTTCAGTCATGGGTAGGAGGAAAAATCCCGAGTGTGTATGAGGAAATTGAGAAGACTGTAACTGTAGTGTGGACCAGGTCTTTTCTAAGCAATAACAGAGCAAAACAAAAGATTTGGGGGGCCCAAAAATGTGCCTCTTGGTGATGTTGAGAATAGATGTACACACTATGGTTATTGAAAATGTAGTATGCTATACATGTTATTTTAATAAGATTATATTTTTAATGATAGGTGGATAAGCTATTAGTCTCAAGATGACATCACACAACGTGAGCCGAGAAGGAAAGCCACAGCCTGTTAGACTGAGGAAGTATCTAGGTAAGTTGAATGTTTCTTATGTAAACTCCCTTCAGAAGAACTCTTGGGTATTACAGACATAACTACTTGTGTGTGAATATTTAATTTTAACTTATTCTGTGTTAAAACTATGTAGGAAGTAATGTTTTTATACTACTAAAAATATTTACAGTTCTTTTAACAGCCCTCTTGAGGCTGTAGGCCTTACTTGTTGGCTTGCCTCAACCCTCAGAAAAACAGGGACTGTAGGGACGCCTGGGTGGCTCAGTCGTTAAGCGTCTGCCTCTGGCTCAGGTCACAATTCCAGGGTCTTGGGATCGAGCCCCATATCAGGCTCCTGCTCAGTGGGAAGCCTGCCTCTCCGTCTCCCACTCCCTCTGCTTCATTTCCCTCTTTCGCTGTGTTTTCTCTCTCTCAAATAAATAAAATCTTTTAGGGGGGTGCTCCTGGGTGGCTCAGTTGTGAAGCATCTGCCTTCAGCTCAGGTCAGATCTCAGGGTCCTGGGATCAAGCCCCACGTTGGGCTCCCTGCTCAGTGGGAGGCCTGCTTCTCCCTCTCCCACCACTGCTTGTGTTCCATATCTCTCTCTCTCTGTCAAATAAATAAAATCTTTAAAAAAAAAAAAAAAGGAAAGAAAAGACAGAAAAGGGACTTTAGTTTTCTGTTTCTTTCTGTTTGACTCTGTACATAGAACTGTGCAAAAGAGGGTTTGGAAAATTGGAAATTGCCTATTTTTTAACCAAATAGTTATAAGATGGGGTCATCTAGAGTTGATGGTGTCCTAGAAGGGTTGGCAGTTTTAAAGGGCAACTCAGTTCTGCTGTTGTAGCTGGGAAAGCAGTCATAGACTGTATGTAAACAAATGGACAGGGCTGCATGCCAAGAGTTTACAAAAATGTAGGTAGATAGTAGCCTATTGTCTCATCGTCTAATACAAATGGATATATAGTTAGATTATAGCTCATTTAAAGGGCTGTCATAATCATTTAAGAGTAAGGTAGAAATAGCGTTAAGTAATTGACTGGATTTTAAACCTAGGGAAGGTGCCACGTAGTGGAGTGTCTTAATTAAGAGATCTCCATTATCAGTGGTTGCAACTAAAGTTCTAATAAATGGAATTAAATGTGAATCAATTAGCTGGTGACAAAGGCTGGTGGTAAAATAATCTGCATCCTAGTCCTTAACTATATAGATCATTCAGTACTGTTAATACCTCATTTTTTGATTAGTATAACTTTGATATTAAAAAGTTTACTTGGTTGGTGCTAAACGGGGAGTGTTTGACAACTGATTGTTAACATCTTTTGGAGTAATTGTTTCTTTTAATTGGCAGGATCAGGTGAACTCTGTGCAGAAAACCAATGAAGAACAGGGCAAAGAGGAATGAGCAGCCTAATTGTTAATAAAGACATTTTTAAATCAGATTGTGCTTTTATTTGTTTTGGTTTTTGTGTTTAAGTAGGACTTTTTGTTTCTAAACTTTTCTTTATATGTCATCACCTTGTTTTCAGGTGACATGGACACGGAACATGGTCATTCAGGACTTGGGCTTTCTGGCCAAGCTGCTTCAGCATTAATTCCTGATCAGCCTGGTGGCCCTTCCTTGGCTCTTGTCCTAACTTAATTGATTAAGCCATCAATACTTTAAAATTGCCTTGATTCTTTATAGGTTTTATTCCTAAAATTAGCAGGCAGTGAATACAGCAGTTATAACTACATGCCCCCTTTTGTATCCTGCTTTTTTGTATTTCCCCAAAGAATTGTCAGATGATGGTTATAGAGTACTGACATGACTTCACAAAGAAGCACAGACAGAATTAGAATTACATCTTGCCAAAAATTATGTTTGGGGTACCCTGAGCAGCAATTTCTTGAAGTTAAAATGAATTGGAATTTCATATGCAGTGTGAAATATGAGTAGATTCTTTGAATAGAAGTGGAGGGGAAAGGTTGTTGGAATCGACTGTAAAATTGGCTTAATGAAGAAATTTGGAAGTAAAATCTGCTTTTCTCCCTTCACTCTAGTTATTTTTGTTGAAACTTGACAAGGTTAGTCAGAGTTGTTTGGCACCAGCTTAATTAAGCATTTGTTCAGGAAAAGGTATGAAGCATGTGTTTAAAATGTAATTCTGTTGCTTTGCCTCTGTGGGCCATGTTATTGATAGTGCAGAATTTCAGAAAGCACTAATTTGTTAGCTTGCTGTAATTAAATAGAAGAAGCTCAGAATTCAGAACATCTTGCTCATTGTTACTTGAAAAAGCACAAAGGAAGAGAGTTGAAAGCCAAAGCAGTCACTGCTCCCATAGGGTTTTCTCCGAAAACCTGTGTAAGAGGAAGCCTAGCACTTAAAAACTACCAAGAGGTTGAGCATGAAAAAGACTGAAGAAATTCAAGGTTCACATGGGAAAAAAATCCCGTGTTCATGGATTTAAAGACTTCGCAATTGGAGCTCCTTGGTAGCTCAGTTGGTTAAGGGTCTGCCTTCAGCTGGGGTCATAATCTCTGCTGTGAGATACCAGGGTAGTCAAACTTAAGTGGCAGCTGCCTTCCCTCAGAGTAAGCATCCCAAGAAACACTGATGGAAGCTGCATGACGTGACCTCTCTGACCTAGGTTTGTCACTTACACTTGGTAGAAACAGTCATAGTCCCAATGAGATAAATGGGGAGGGGAAATAACTCCATCCCTCAATGGAAGGAGTGAGAATTTACAGGTACAGTTTTTGGGGTTTTGTTTAAGTTTAGTATGTGTGTATGTATTTCTTTAATCAAAGATTTTATTTGATCTCAAGTAGGCAGAGAGCCTGATGTGGGGCTTGATTTCAGGACCCTGAGATGATGACCAGAGCCGAAGGCAGAGGCTTAACCCACTGAGCCACCCAGGTGCTCCTATTTTTGAAGTGCAGATAATGTTTTGAGACCACTAGAGTCTTGAAATTCATAGGCTAGTTATTTGTTCATTTTTTTCATTTATCAGCAATGCACTTGATTTAGCCCAAAGGACAAACATCTATAAGATATTTTGTCTCTTGTGCCAGATACATACTTAAGATGGAGATAACAGAGATGAAAAGATGTCCTGTCCTCAAGATGTTCTGGTGGGGAGGTCTACGTAGGTGTAAAGGGGGAGAAACTTAATATTACTTGATTGTTCCACTTACGTGTAGGAGCCTTTATGTAGGTCACATAAGTTTAATTTATTGTCACAACCATTCCCTAGTCCTAGACATGTGCTGAAGCATGGAAATGGAAGGATCTATGTAAGTAGGCAGTTGGGTATTAACTTGTCTCAGCTGTATGCCCAACAGAGGGGTTGAACTCATGACCCCCAGATTAGGATCTCATGCTCAACCGACAGCCAGCCAGATCCCCTAGGGTATTGTTTTAGATGGAGACTTCTCAGCAGGCTCCCCGCTGAGCAGAGAGCCCGATGCGGGGCTCGATCCCAGGACCCTGAGACCATGACCTGAGCTGAAGGCAGAGGCTTAACCCACTGAGCCACCCAGGCGCCCCAGATGGAGACTTCTCAAGCAATGCACTCAGCAATAACACATGTAAGGGGTAAAAAGGAAACAGGCTTAGATGGGAAAGTTGAAGTTGACATAGAACAGGTCTCAGCCCATCTGTGAAATGGCCCTTCAGAGTTGTCCCAAATTGAGGTAAGGGGCTGAGCCTTTTTGTCCCACTGGATAATGATTGTCTCTAGTGGAATGGGGGGAAGGGTGGGCATAAACTCCGAAGAGGCCTCTCAACTGAGGACAATTCCAGAAAGGGATAGAGTTACGACCCTGTAGGAAAGTTGGGGAAGCAGGGGACTCAATTCTGAAAGGGGTGTGTGGTGGCATTTGGGAGTCCAAACCCCGTATGTTCACAGGAAACTCAGGGAAGACTAGTGCGCTTACAATATGTATTGGGGGCTCATCAGCCTATAGGTAACAGTTGAAGTCATGTGCACAATTAAGATTGTCTAGGGAGCATATACAAGATGAAGAACCTGAAGATGCACCTCTGAGAACACTAGGACTCTGGTATTAAGAGTTTATGAAAGAGGGGCGCCTGGGTGGCTCCGTTCTTAAGTGTCTGCCTTAAGCTCAGGTCATGATCCCAGGGTCCTGGGATCGAGCCCCACATTGGGCTCCCTGCTCATCTGGGAAGCCTGCCTCTCTCTCTCCCACTCCCTTGCGTGTGTTCCCTCTCTCACTGTGTCTCTCTCTGTTAGGTAGATAGATGATAGTTCACGAAAGAGGGTTGCCTGGGTGGCTCAGTCATTAAGCCTCTGCCTTTGGCTCAGGTCATGATCCCTGGGTCCTGGGATGGAGCCCTGCATGGAGCCCCATATCAGGCTCCTGCTCAGTGGGAAGCCTTCTCCCTCTCCCACTCCCCCTGCTTGTGTTCCTCTCTTGCTGTGTCTGTCTCTGTCAAATAAATAAATGAAATCTTTTTTTAAAAAAAGTTCATGAAAGAGACTAAAGACAGGGAAGAAGGTCTCTGTAAAAAGTTTGGAGTTTTGGAGGCAGATAGAGTCTAGAGTGCAAGTAGCTGGATCACCATTGGCAGGAGGATTTTCTGTTTCTCTGAAACCAGAGGGAGGATAGGGAGAGCATCTGGTGTTATCCTGCTGTTTGCTGTGCTGAGTAAAAAGAACCTGTCTTGGGGTGTCTGCCTGGCTCAGTCGGTGGAGCATGCGACTTGATCTTGGGGTTGTGAGTTCAAGCCCTATGTTGGGCATAGAGCTTACTTTATTTTTTAATTTTTGGGGGAGGATTTTATTTGATGGAGAGAGTACAAGCACGTGGTGCAGGGAGAAGCAGGCTCCCGCTGAGCAGAGAGCCTGAGTGGGGCCTGATTCCAGGACCCTGAGTTCATGACCTGAGCCAAAGGTGGACACCTAACTGATTGAGCCACCATGGCACCACTAGAGCTTACTTTAAAAAAAAAACTTCTTGGGACGCCTGGGTGGCTCAGTTGATTAAGCGGCTGCCTTCGGCTTGGGTCATGATCCCAGCGTCCTGGGATCGAGTCCCACATCGGGCTCCTTGCTCGGCAGGGAGCCTGCTTCTCCCTCTGCCTCTGCCTGCCACTCTGTCTGCCTGTGTTCATGTTTTCTCTCTAACAAATAAAATCTTAAAAAAAAAAAAAGTAAAATAAAAAAAAACTTCCTGAGTGTCTTACTCGGATCCGTTGAGTTTCATTTTTAGCACATAAGGAATCTTGGCAAGCTCATGAGCTTGTTTGTTTAGTCATCTTTCTTGGAGTCTTGTCCTTTGTAAGATTTGCCATCCTCTATAAGATTTGAGTTATCTCTCTATTTTAAAAGATTTTATTTATTCACTTGACAGAGCGAGAGAACACAAGCAGGTGGGAAGTAACAGAGGCAGAGGAAGAAGCAGGCTCCCCACTGAGCAGGGAGCCCACTGTGGGGCTCGATCCCAGGCCCCTGGGATCATGACCTGAGCTGAAGCCAGACACTTAACTGACTGAGCCACCCAGGTGTCCTAAAGTTCATTTCTTCAGACAGTATATTGAAGCTTGCTTTTTCAACCAATTTGACAATCTTTATTTTCAGTTGGGGTCTAGTTTAGGCCATATATTTAATATAATTACCAATATGGTTAGACTTAAGCCTCCTATCTTATTATGTGTTTTCTATTTGTTCTGTTGTTTCCTTTTCCCTCTTTTCCTGCTATCTTTTGGCTATAGTTAATATTTTTAGTATTCCATTTTATTCCTTCTATTGACTTATTAGTTATTCCTCTCAGTTTGTCTTAGTGTTTGCCCTAGAGCTTCAGTATGCGCCTTTAACTTACCACTCCTTACCATCAAATATATGCCTCTTCACAGAGAAGTTAGAACCTTAAGACAAATTTTCACCATCCTTTGTGTTATTGTCATACTTTATTTCTACTTGTGTTATAACTCCTAGAAAAATATTATTTTGGGGGCGCCTGGGTGGCTCAGTGGGTTAAAGCCTCACCTTTGGCCCAGGTCATGATCCCAGGGTCCTGGGATCGAGCCCCGCATCGGGCTCTTTGCTCGGCAGGGAGCCTGCTTCCTCATCTCTCTCTGCCTGCCTCTCTGCCTACTTGTGATCTCTGTCTGCCAAATAAATACATAAAATCTTTTAAAAATATTATTTTTGCCTAAATACTCAAATATATTTTAAACAAATCTGAAAATTAGGGAAAATGACACATATATGTATATATGGCCTTTTCCCAAGCTAAGTCTAGTGTTTGCCAGATGCCCCAGGTGTTTAACAAGGTTCTTCCATTTTGGATAGACAAAATGCCAATGTTTCCCAGGTCTGTGGAAGCTCTAGTTTCATCTTACAGTTCCTTGGCTGTTCAATTTTAAATAGTTGTTCTTTGACCTGATAGAGTCTCATTCTATATGTGCACAGTATAGTGTTCTGCCAAGAATGCAAAAAAAGCTTTATACAGAGGCGCATGGGTTGCTCAGTAGTTAAACGTCTGCCTTTGGCTCAGGTCATGATCCCAGGGTCTTGGGATTGAATGTCGGGCTCCCTGCTTGGCCGGAAGGCCGGCTTCTCCCTCTCCGACTCTCCCTGTGTGTGTTCCCTCTCTTGTTGTGTCTTTCTCAAATAAATAAAGTATTTTTTTAAAAAAGCCTTATACAGATTTCTTTCTTTGCATAGCTCCCTCCATTCTAGTAGTCTGTTCCACAGATTCCAGCTGCCTCAGCCTCATCAAACACCCAACTCTTCTCAATGCAGGGAGACCATCACTCTGCTTGGGGCCTCCTTCCTATGCATCGAATTGAATAATGCTTCCAGGCAGATGGCTGTGACAAGCACTTACCTCATTTATTACTCTCTTCTTGTGGATCACAGTGCTGCATAGTCTGTTTTCCAGTTTGTTATGCACTGACTTGTATCCCTCCCAAATTCATATATTGAAGTCTTATCTTCAGTACATACCAGAATGTGACTGTATTTGGAGACAGGGCCTTTAAACAGGTAATTAGGTCATAAGTTTGGGCTCTAAACCAGTAAGACTGGTGGTTTTATAAGAAAGGGAAGAGATACAAAGGTCATATGCAAAGGCCATGTGAGAACACAGTAAAACAATGCTATTGGCAAGCCAAAAAAGTAGACCTCAGAAGAAATCAAACTTCCTGATGCCTTGGTCTTGGACTTCTGGCCTCCAGAATTATGAGAAAATCTGTGGTGCTTTAGCCATCCAATCTAGTATCTTATGAAGGCAGCCCTGGCAAACTAATGCATAATGTATAATCAATAGTCATTTAATATACTTTGCATAGTTCTCTGGTTTACAGCAGAAGGACAGATCAGGTACTAGTTCTTTGAGCTGGAAGCTGAATCCAACAGATTTGTTTTACCAGAGGACAGAACAAGTTGGACAAAATATTCACACAAGTCTGTTTTACACTGGAAAAGATGATGAATATTTTAAAAAACAGCTTTATTAAAGTATAACTGATACATAATAAGCTCATATATTTAAAGTGTAAATTTGATAAGATTTGACATATGTATACACCATGAAATCATCACTACAGTCGAGTTAATGAAAGTGTCCATCCCACCCCCATTTCTTGAGCCCCTTAGTCGTCTGATTACTGCCTTTTCCCCTAGCAATCTGCAGGCAACCCCTGGTCCGCTTTTCTCCTTAGTTCACTTTCCCCACTCCTTTACATCTTCTCAGGAGCTTCTCCCAAATGAACTACATACATCCAAGCCCTTGTCTCAGGCTCTGCTTCAATGGAAACAAAACAAAAACAAAAGAAAAAAACTAAGAAATTCACCCATTCTGTCTCTAAGGAATGTGATTTGGATATGTAACATGTTCTTGTATTACTTGTCAGTATACCTGAATGTCTATAGAGTTCCTAGTATGTGAGACTCACTAATTCAGCCAACATGTAACAGTTTGATTGAAATATAATGAAGGCACAATGAAATGTACATATATGAAGTGTATAACTTGGTGAATTTTGGTAGTGTGTGATCATGCGTGAAACCATAGCTGCATCGAAATAATAAACATATATATTACCTCCCAGAGTTCCTATTGCTTCTTTGTAACACAGCCTTTTCTCCTCACTCAGGAAACCACTGGGATGCTTTCTGTCACTCTATATTAGTTTGCCTTTACTAAAATTTTATATAAATGAAGTAATACAGAATTTACCTTTTTTTGGCCCAGCTTCTTTCATTCAACAAAATTATTGAGATTCATTCATGTAGTTTTGAGTATCAATAGTTGGTTCCTTTTTACTGTTGAGTGATATTCCATTGTATGGTTATAATATAATTTGTTTATTCATTTACTTGATGGGTGTGATAGTTAATTTTATGTGTCAGTTTGGGCTAAGAGATGCCTAGAGAGCTGGGAAAAACATTACTTTTTGGTGTGTCTGTGAAGATGTTTCCAGAATAGATTAGCATTTGAATTGGTGGACTGAGTAAAAAGATCACCCTCATCAGTGCAGTTGGGGATCAATCCAATCTGTTGAGGACATGAACAGAAGCCTCTATTCAGAGAAGGCAGAGGAAGGGTGAATTTGCCCTCTGCTTGAGTAGACATACACTCTTGCCCTTGGAGTTCCTCTTGGTTTTTCAAACTCAGACTGGGACATTCATCATCAGCTCCCCTAGGTTTCAGGCCTTTTGGACATGGATTGAATCAGATCACCGGGTTTCCTGATTCCCCACTTGGCAGATGGCAGACGGTAGGACTTCTCAGCTGCCATAATTATGTGAGTCAATTCCTATAATAAATCTCATGTATATTAATATATTATTAAATTAATACATTGACTATTAATACACAAAATATTAATAATAAATTATATTATGTCTGTATCTCCTATTGGTTATATTTCTCTGGAGAACTATGACTAATTCAGTGGACATTTGGATTGTTTCCAGTTTGGGTATTATAATAAAGCTGCTATGAATATTTGTGTACAAGGCTTTGTGTGGACAGAGGCTTTCATTTCCCTTAGGTAATAACTTAGGAGCACAATAACAGGTCATATGGTAGATATATGTTACTTTTTTTTTTTTTTGAGAGAGATACAGAGAAAATGAGAGAGAGAGCATGAGAGGGGAGAGGTCAGCAGGAGAAGCAGACTCTCCACCAAGCAGGGAGCCTGATGCCGGACTCCATGCGGGACTCGATCCTGGGACTCCAGGATCACGACCTGAGCAGAAGGCAGTCGCTTAACCAACTGAGCCACCCAGGCACCCCTATATGTTACATTTTTTTTTTTTAAAGATTTTTATTTATTTATTTGATAGATCACACAAGTAGGCAGAGAGGCAGGCAGAGAGGGGAGGGGAGAAGCAGGCTCCCTGCCGAGCAGAGAGCCCGATGCGGGGCTTGATCCCAGGACACTGGAATCATGACCCGAGCCGAAGGCAGCAGCTTAACCCACTGAGCCACCCAGGCGTCCCTATATGTTACATTTTTAAAGAAACTGTCAGACTGTTTTCCAAAGTGCCCATACCATCATTTAGTCTCACCAGCAGTGTTTGAGAAGTCTAGTTGCTTCACATCCTTGCTGACATGTAAATTTTGCTAGTCTTTTTGGTGTTATTTGTTCTAGTAGATTGTATAGTAGTATAACTTTGAGGTCTTAATTTGCATTTTCCCATAACTAATAATGTTGAGTATCTTTTCATGTAATTATTTGACATCAATATCTCTTCTTTGGGAAATATCTGTATCTTTTGCAAATTAAAAATGATTAGATTGTCTTCTTCTTATTAAACTGTAAAAATTCTGGGGTGCCTGGGTAGCTCAGTCAGTTGGCATCTGCCTTCAGCTGTCCCATGTGAGGCTCCTTGCTGATCGGGGAGCCTGCTGTTCCCTTTGCCTGCTGCTCCCCCTGCTTGTGCTTGCTCTCTTTCTCTGTAA
Organism: Taxidea taxus jeffersonii; assembly: GCA_003697995.1. Lineage (NCBI taxonomy): Eukaryota > Metazoa > Chordata > Mammalia > Carnivora > Mustelidae > Taxidea > Taxidea taxus. The sequence goes on from ML106453.1 coordinate 57,026, forward strand.
ATAAAATAAGTAAATAAAATCTTTAAAAAAATAAATTGTGGGACGCCTGGGTGGCTCAGTTGGTTAAGCGGCTGCCTTCGGCTCAGGTCATGATCCCAGCGTCCTGGGATCGAGTCCCACATCGGGCTCCTTGCTTGGCGGGGAGCCTGCTTCTCCCTCTGCCTCTGCCTGCCTCTCTGTCTGCCTGTGCTCGCTCTCTCTCTCTCTATAACAAATAAATAAATAAAATCTTTAAAAAAAATAAATTGTAAGAATTCTTCATATATTGTAGCTACAAGTTTTGTTGGTTGTGTTTGGCAAATAACCTCCAATGTGTGGCATAGATTTTCATTTTCATAACAGTCTTTTAAAGAGAAAAAGTTTTTAACTTTGATTACGTGCAGTTTATTATTTTTTCTTTTATAGTTTGTGCTTTTCGTATTCTTACTTAAGAAATCTTTGCCAGGGGCGCCTGGTGGCTCAGTCAGTTGAATGTTTGACTCTTAATCTCAGCCCAGGTCTTGATCTTGGGGTCATGAGTTCAGGCCCTGCCCTCATGCTGGGCTCCATGCTGGGTGTGGAACCTATTTTAAAAACAACAACAATGGAATACTATGCAGCCATTAAAGAAGTGAAATCTTGACATTTGCAATGACATGGATGGAACTAGAGG
>ML106454.1:0-13087 GCA_003697995.1 Taxidea taxus jeffersonii
ATATATATGTTGTTAACGCCAATGTCCAAGAGATGACTGCCCAGGTTTTCTTTTAGGGGTTATGGCTTCAGGTCTCCCATTTAGACCTTTAATCCGGTTTGAGTTTATTTTTTATATGTGGCATAAGAAAGTCATCCAATTTCATTCTTTTGGATGTAGCTGTCCAATTTTACCAGCGCTATTTATTGAAGAGAATGCTTTTTTCCTCAGAGTATGTTCTTGCCTCCTTTGTCATAGATTAATTGACCATAAAATTGTGGGTTTATTTCTGGGCTCTCTATTCTATTGCTGATCTGTGTGTCTGTTTTTCTGCCCATACCATACTGTTGTGATTATTAAAAATGTAATTATCTTATATGAAACCAAAATCACATTTAAAATTATACTAAAATTAAAATGAATTACAAAATGTGGAAATAATACACTTTTCTTCTGTGTACTAATAACTCCAAAAGGCATTTTAAAAAACTCTATTGAAAGCTTACAGAATAAAAATCTATGTAAATTATTTATAATTAGTTGTAGTATACTCTTTCAGAAAATACTTGGCTACTATAGGACATATGAAAAATTACAGAAATGCACAAAGAAGAAAAGGAAATTATCCTCATCTCATCATTTTGGATATACCTTGTTAACTTTTTGGATAATATCCCTCTGATATTTTCCCTGTGTGTGTGTGTGTGTGTGTGTGTATGTGTTTAAAAGCCATTAAAATAGTTTTAGCAAGGTGGGCATTGCACACATCATATTCAAAACATTTTTAATATTGATTAATTTTTTTCTTTAAGATGCAGATAAAAACTAGTATTTAATATGAGGGCTTTCTATTTAATGAAAACTGTAAAAATAATAATTCCTGAATATTGTTTTGATAATATTTTTCCCCATTTAAGTCATTTGACCACACATCCTTTGAGTTATGAATAAAAAAAGATAAAAAGAATGTTATGATTTTGGTCACAATGAAAACAAGGAATTCAAGAATAATCTGCTGAGTTTCACACTGTCATGCTTACAACTTCACAGCAAACATCTGAGATTAAATTGTGACATTTCCAGACTGAGAATCCAGAGCCCTAAATCCTCCTCCTGTTTTATTTCAGTAATGTTTAAAGAATGTTGGTGGTCTTGTAAGAGAACCTGAATAAGGAGAGGAAATAGCCAACATTGGGGAATGGCAGAGGAAAAGCAAAGCACAGTTACCCTCCTTCTATAAGAAAATACAGCTGCTCAGCCAAGAGTATTCTTTTCCTGTGCCAGAGCATTTACTGGGGTGCAAAAAGAGAATAGTAAAATGTTATTTTTATTTCATTAAAAATTATATCTTCTGTGTATAGCTTATATATTAGTACAGTAGCATATGTACCTAGTTCATAAATGTGTAAATATATGTTTATTGTAGTTAACTAAAATTTTGTGTATATTTACACACAAAGTATAAGGTATGTATTTTTTTTAAAGTTTTTTTGAAATACCTTTTTCATGATAGGAGCACACAAGCAAAACATTCGGCGATCGCTGATAATCTGCCCTCAAAATCACTTCTTCACTGGAGGCTTTGGAGAGATTTTAAGTGGTAGAGAATCACATCCTCACTGGAAAATGTACCGTTTAAGATTGAATGTCTTTTTTTTTTCTTTAAGATGTATTTGAGAGAGAGAGTGAGAAGGCAGAGGAGGGGCAAAGGGCGAGAGAGAGAGAGAGAGAGAATCTCAAGCACATCCCCCCCCTCGGTGCAGAGCCGACCAGGGACTTGATCTCACAACCCTGAGAGCATGACCTGATCTGAAATCAAAGGTTAGACGCTCAACTGACTAAGCCCCCCAGGCGCCCCCCCATAGATGTGTTTGATGACTGACTGAACTAATTGCTGAATGGAGTCTGGCCGAGGAAGAGGACCTTCCTCCCTAACACCTTCCCTCTACTAATAAAGATCAGTTCATTTATTCACCCAGCATTTACCGAGAGCCTCTCTGTAGAGCACTGGGCTGAGCAGTGAAGGAAAAGGTGAGGACCTGGGTCAGACCGAAGTCTGTCATTCATGGAGAATGAGACTGTGGAGCTAGTATGAGCTAAGAGCTTGGGAGGGGCTCTTCGTTCAGACCTGGGGCGTCAGGGAGAAGGCTCCGACAGGGAGACTTTCATAGGTTAGGGAGCGTGGGGCTCTCCTGGATTAGCAATCAAACAGCCACACTGAATGGAAAGCATTTGGTGTGCTGGAGAAAGCAATTAGTTCCAAGAGGCCACATCCTGGGGTCTTCAGAGTAGGACTGGAAAGGAGATCATAAAGGTTCTTGGATATTAGCAAAAGGATCTGCGCGACAGCTGGCAAAACCATCACCGCCATCCCCATTCTTAGATGTGAAGAGACTGAGCCTCAGAAAAGCTCAGTAAGAATGTGGACATAGCACAGAGCTGGCTTCTAAGCCAACATTCTTTATACCTTTCAACTTGTAACTCTTAGAAATGGAAAACCAAAAATGCAGTATAAAATGCTTGCCTGCATTATTGGTTAAATATCATGCGGGTTTACCAGAGGTTAGTTGAGCCTCCTTATAAGACTTAGAGTTGTATTATCGCTCCTTCTAAATCAATAGGTCTGGAAACTTGCTAGAGTGCTCACAACTGTGGTCATGAGAGCCTAGTGGCAGACCCAGATCTATGCGGCTCCGTATCTCCAGTGTCTGAATAGCGCCTATGAATAGGTCATAGCAAGTGCACCATAAATGAAAGGGGGGAAAAAGATTTATTTTCTTTCTAGAACAAAATAAGTCCATTAAATTTGAACTCAGTCAAGGAAGTTGATTAGAGAAGCATGCATATAAATAAACACTTTTGAAATAAACTTATGTCCCTTAATGATGGATTTGGCATTTTATTTATGAAAAGGGGCATCTTTGAAGTTCTGGTTGATAACTACTGAATGCTAGTATCGAACAGAGCATGGTCATGGAAAGGACACAGGAGTTAGGAGTTCAGACAAATGTAGGTTGGTTCTACTCTTTATTTGACCATGGATAAGACCTTACGGAACCTTGGGTAACTTCTAGGAGTTTCCGCTTCCTCATCTGTAACATGGGAATATTAATACTCCTTTGCTAGCATTGTTGGAAGGGCTATAAATATAAATGACATGTAAAGTCCCTGTCACCTAGTAGGTGTACAGTAAATCACAGTTTTTGTTTTCTGTTTTCATGTTTTGAAAACTGTGGTGCACTTCTCCAACAAATGGTGATTTTTGTTGGATGGGATTCTGAGCTCATACAATCTGTGAACATGTTGTATAGCTGTATAACTTTCTCAGCCTTTGTACAGTAAAACTAAACACAGAATAATCCTATAGGAACAGATAACTTTAGCTCAGGGGTTTCGTATCTGTGAAAATATCATTTGTTTAATAACTGAAGTCAGAATAGGGTTAAAGCAACACACAGAACGGTAGTGAAATTGGGTTTAAACAAATCTGTCTGTTTATATTAATTCCCGCCACTTTCTGATAGAATGAACAGTTTTATTAGAAAATAATCAGTGTGGGGATCTCTTTTTTTCTACACGTTCCATCCACCTTCACTACATAGACCCTCTTAATCTCAGTGATTCTTGTTGAGTTGGGTTCTTCACAGATAACAATGAATTTTAAGCATAGTATTTACAGCATTCTTCATTCTGTGGGGAAATTGATTTGATGGGAATAGTAGATTTGGAGTTCCAGCCTGGGGCCCTGTGGAGAGTTTACGAAAAAAACAGATAACTGGGCAAAGTAAATAATATCTATACAGAACTTATCACCGCCCCCCCCAAGAGAAGGCCAGCAGAGTCATTCATTTGCTGGGTATCTTATTTTGTTAGAAACATATATCTCAGTTATAAAATCAGTTGTGGACTCCACTACGTGACTTTATAAAACACACGCTTATGAGACTTACGAAGGTTGCACACACTCGAAGCATCCTCCTCATCCCCTCGAGAATCTTCCAGTAGAGGCTTGGGACATACGAGTTAATAGGGTTCGTGATCCCCATTCTGTTTTCTTCCAAGCAGATTTCCTAGGAGTATTAATTTACGCATTCTATTCCAATAGAGACTTTAACGCTAAAAATGTCAAATTATTACCCACATAATTTTTGTCACTTATTAGTGAAGTCTCAGTTGTCAGAAGTCCCCCTTCACCCGAGATGTTTGCACGAGATGAGCTCCAGCTTCTTTGCACTTACCCCTGCTGCAGTCCAGCACTCTGGAAATTCTGTGTGCAAATCTCCACCTTTAGGGGAACACGACCCTTTGACCTCCAACTCTTCTTCCGTAAAGACAAGTTTCATCCTGCTTGGTAGTAGATGCTAGTCAAGTCCTAACAGTCCCGTCTTCTTTGCCTTTGCATCAGCCGCACATTGTCACATCTTTGTAAAATGCATAGTGATTAAAATGGCCGCAGGTTTCTGTGTGACCTGGCCTTTGTCCCCTCTTAAACCTCGTGCTTTCTCCATCTTTCTTACTCTATTCCAGCCCCTGTGGCCTCTTTTCTGTCCCTCTAAGCTGGCACAAATGCTCCCCCGTCAAGTGCCTTGTCCTTGTTCTTCTCATAGCCTTCTCAGATGCCAGCTACGGTCTTTCAGCCTGACGTCAGCAAGTCACGATGAGTCATAATATTAAAAATTTGAGTGGCCTGGGAAACCTTGAGGGGATCAGTCAGCTGAGCATCCGCTCTTGGTTTCATCTCAGGTTATGATCTCAGGATCATGGGATCAGGCCCTGTGTTGGGCCCCACACTCAGCCGGGGTCTGCTTGAAGATTCTCTCTCCCTCTGCCCCTCCCCGCAACTTGCACATGCACGGGCGTGCCCGCTCTCTAAGTCAGTCTTTAAGGAAGAAGTACATTCATCATGGTGAGCCCTGAGTAATGCGTAGAATTGTTGAATCACTATATTGTGCACTTGAAACTAACATGGTTAAGTATACTAGAAGTAAGATTAAATAACTTCCTACCTTCTTCCCCTCATCCTTCTCTGCTTCATTCTTATCCTTACAGTGCATCACTATGTCAGGTACTGTGTACTTTGAAAATGTATCCTATTATCTATCTGCTTTTAAAAGTGTCAGCCGCCCGATGGCAAGATCTTCCACTTCGTGGTGTTCATTCCCGTATCTCTAGCACCTAGAAGAGCGCATGGTACATACTAGGTGCTCAATGAACATTTGTTGGATGAATGAATGCGTGAATGAAGGACAGACTGAGGATAGGCTCAGGGCCACTTAATGCCATTCCTGACTGTCCTTGGCCAAGATCACCCAGCTCATCCTCTCCCTACGAATGCTCCGAGGGGCTCTGCACACTCTGATTGTGCTCCTGAAAGCCTAATGTCTGACAGATCCTCTTTCCATGGGTCACTGACCTGGCAGGGGGTAGGCGGGTGGATGCAGTAGGTATTCCTTGGCTCTTTGTATACACAGACTGATTCTCTCCAGCCTCACCCTCCTATGGATACAAATGAGATTGTATTGACATTGAAATTTACATCACAGGGGGCTCTCAGCTTTCACCGCCTGTAACTGCAGGACCTCGACCCATCTCCCCCAATTTATTTCTTCCACATTCTTCTGTCCCAACTTTGCCAAGGCACCTGCCTACATCTCTGCTGCCAGCGCCCTCTTGAGAAAGGTCGCCACCATGCCTGGCACCTGAACCACCTGAGAGTCTTCTCTGCTCAGCGCTGGGGCTTTTCTGGAAGAGGGAGGGGAGGAGGGCGAGCAGCTCTGTTTCCGCTCAAGACTTCAGTGACCAGAGCTGCTTTGAGGCGGCCTGGGTCTATACGTTCCGGCGACACAGTTTTTGGAGAAACCTTCAGGCTAGTGGGGAAGTAGAGAACTCGTGTCCTCTCCTTGCCCCCCCGGCCTTCCCCTTCCCCTTCCAGGTGCTCATGAGAAGTAACAGCCCGTCCCTCCTGCACGTGACACACAAGAGAGGGGTCTCTGTGCAAGCAGACGCTGGAGACTGGGCTTCTGAAGTTGTCACCCGTGGGCTAGAGGTTTCCAGTCTCTGACGAAACAGGCTGTCAAACAACTCATCGGCATTCAATGCAGAGGGTCCCTCTGTGCAGCCCTCTTCCTGTGACCCTCCAGGTCGCTCGGAGGGGACCCGGAGGCAACATTTACTCCTGCCTGCTGGGAGCACAGTACCATTCTCTCAGGGCTTCTGGGAAAATCTACAGATTTCTCTGCACAAACCCACTTCTTTCCTACTTTATACATAAGCGCGTGGAAAAAAGCACAGCCCAGCATAGCTCTGATGGACCTAGGGCCTCTTGCCCTGAACTCAAAAATTCATATTCTCACTCAGGACGACAAAGAGTTGTCTAGAGAGAAAAAATATCACCCTAAGGTGTCATCTTCCCATGGTGTCTTCCTTTACTTTTAAGATCCAAGATGATGCCCTTTCCATACCCTCCTGGGAATTTAGACCCCCACCCTCCACCCCCACGAAGCCTCGGTCAGCTGGTGATACCCTGCAGAGCCTCAGGCGTGAAAAACATTGGATCGTAACAAAATAATGCAAATACTTCCAAAGGGAATATGCTTTTTTTGTTCCCGCCTCTTTTCATGCTTTGGCGGTAGCGGAAAGATGCGTCTTTGATACAAACAGTAGAGCTGGGAGATGTGGTCAAAGTGTCCAAAGTGGTCAGTGCTTGGTGCGACCTCTGAACCCTGAAAGACAGCAGCCCTGGAGTTAGAGGTCCGCAGCAGTGAGCTCCTGAGCCCTGGGGGGCCCTGGGACCCCAGCTCCGTCTCTCCGCATCACCCGGCGCTGTGCCCGCTGAGTCTCCCGGTCGTCTGCTCCCCACGTACCTCCTTCGTCGTCGCGTTAGGACAGACAGAAGTTTGCCGTGTGTGCCCCTCTTGTAGGAAGGGATCAGAACTGAAACAACAACGGGAAGCCACTGTCCCCAGAAGAAAAGATGTCACTGTCACTGTCAGGGAAAATGGCCAGCAGCGCTCACCCGGAATCCTACACGGGCTCTCCTTTTCCCAAGGCTGTTTAGTGAACACCGGCTGCCCCAGTGGGTCCGCAGAAGCTTCCGAATCTCGTAGGCAGGGACCTGCGGGCCACAGGCCAGCTCCCGCTCGGGAGCTCAGCGGGAGATGGTGGCCTGCTCTGCTGTCCCTCAGGCTCCGGTGCTCCTCCTGGAAAGGGTGTTGGAAAGTTGCTGCCTGGAGACTGGTTTTTTTTTTTTTTTTTTCCCAGAAAAGGGAAACTGTTTTTCTTACCAAATGTCTTGTAGCCTTGTGACCTGAAACAAAGCATCACAGAGGCTCGAGTGCCCTAAACTTCAAAACGAAACGATCCCTGCATACTCCAGCCTTTGAATAAGAATGAGGGTTCCGACTCTCATTCTCATGGCCTAAGTGGTTCTCTTCACTGGTTCTACTCAGAATCACGGCTGATCTATTTCTCCTGGAGTAAATGCAATGCCATTATGTGTTGGTGACAACAGAAATGAGCTTTGGCCAGGTCTGTGCATAGTTTGGGGATGAAGAAAATAAGTTCTGAGAGGCAATGGGTATTGCTGATTATAGATTTTTATTAGGAACAGATGTGGGGCTACGGCTGCTCGTGGTGGACAAACTTAATGGAACAAGCAGCTAAGAGCCACATTTACCTTCTTTTTCCAGAAAAGAGAAATGGTAACAAGTTGAATTTGTCATCTTTTTCTTCAAGGGATGGCCCGAGCATGAAAAACACACTCTGAGAACATTTCTCTGTGCCTCTGTGGAAGAGGGCACAAACGGGACACTGTGTTTGTTAACATGTCTGCAGGCGGAAGCAGAGGTCTGGAAAGTAATTCTAAAAACTTCTTTTACCCCTGCGCTAAAGCTTCAGATCTCTGCACCTTAAATTTATTTATGGCTGCTGCCTTCTAACTGGTGTCATCCTCTTAGAGTACCAAGATGTCGACCCCGTGTTATATCCTGTTGGGACGCTTTGCAAGAATATTCCGGTGCTGTTTTGCTCTTCCTACAAGGACAGCCTCACTGTCCTGGACCACTTCCTGCCCAGTCTGGGGCTAGGTCGGCGAAGGGGCAGGCTTTAGACACCACAGACCATTGCCATCTCTCCCTGCCATCCTCTTTGGTCACCAAGCATGGCGAGTCCTTCACTTAAGGACACTCCCCCGAAATTTCCAAGGACATTTCCAATCATAGACCATTGGCCACAACTTACTCATTCGGCCGTGCCTTGCTTCCAAGGAGTCAGGAAAGGGAAAGTTAATCTGAGCATCCAGGTAACTAGTTAGAATCAGGATTCAACTCTGTGGTTGAATGGGAAACACGTGAGAATGACCATAGGCTTGTGCCAACCTACCCTCTGATCAGGAGTGAATGAGAGCGCTGTGTTCTCCGTGTTTTCAGAAAGACCTGGTTATTGTCAGACACTTTGATTTTTGTCCATCTGATAGATATTCCTCTATTTTTCCAAAAAAGCATTTTATAGCCATCAACGACTCCATTCCCTCCCACACACAACCAATCTAATGTATTGGATATCGATCTGTGTTTTCTATGAGGCATAATGGGTATTATTTGGTATTTATATATTTATAAAATATTTACATATAATATATATACATGTATATTATGTAAATATATATTTATAAAGTATATTAATATATTTTATTTCTTTGATTCATAAAATAGTTGCTGTCTAGGTCTTTTTTTTAAAAGATTTTATTTATTTATTTGAGAGAGAGAGAGAGAGAGAGCGAGAGAGAGCATGAGAGGGGAGAAGGTCAGAGGGAGAAGCAGACTTCCCATAGAGCTGGAAGCCCGATGCGGGACTTGATCCCATGACTCCAGGATCATGACCTGAGCCGAAGGCAGTTGCTTAACCGACTGAGCCACCCAGGTGCCCTGTCTAGGTCTTTTTTCACGAGGCACTGTGTTTTTACGGACCGTTCGCGTCACTGTGTACTCGCCTGTTCTGTTCCTTTGGACTGCTGCAGAATGTTCTGTCATTTCCACCCACCTTTCTTATTTGTCCATCCTCCCATCGATGGACACTCAGGCTGCCTCTGATTCCCTGACGTCACTCAATGCCCGACAATGAGCCTGTGCCATGAGTATTATCATTCCGATTTTACAGATAAGACAACGGAGGTTCAGAGAAATTAAATGAGTTTGCCCCAAGTCCCCTGGCTAATGTACTCCCCGCCTGAGGATAATGGCCTCTAGAAGGAAGAATGCCTGTGAAAACCCACCTGTGGGTACGAAAAGGGAAGGGTCTCTCTGGTGTGATTTCAGGGGTTCCAGGAAAGCTTTTCTGCTCTCGAACATCTCCCCAATTCAGCTCCAACGCAGCCTCCAAGTTGAAAGCGAAGCTTTTCTTTGAATTGATGATTTCTCTTTGATCAGAGTGCAAATCGATTGCCAGCTTCATTGGTTTTTTTTTCTTAATATTTTATTTATTTGACAGACGGAGATCACAAGTAGGCAGAGGCAGGCAGAGAGAGCGAGGGGGGAAAGCAGGCTCCCTGCTAAGCAGAGAGCCCGATTTGGGGCCCCATCCCAGGACCCTGGGATCATGACCTGAGCCGAAGGCAGAGGGTTTAACCCACTGAGCCACCCAGGCACCCCAAGCCTCATTGGTTTCTATGCCTGGTGGTTCAGTGAGTTTTCAGCCCCTTTCTGGAGGGGAGAGATGGAGTGAGCTGTTGTGGCTACTGAGGGGTCAGAGGTCAGTGCATCAGCTGGGACTGAATTCTGCTACGAATACAAGAAGCCAGAGGGCAGCTCAGTCCTCTAGTGGTTCTCAAGCCTGGGCTCCAGCCAGTGGAATCAGCTTCAGCTGGGAACCTATTTCAGGCCTCGCCCCAGACCTTCTGAATCAGACGCTCTGGAGGAAGTTCCCAGGAGCCCATGGTGTTAGGAGCCCTCCAGGTGACGCAGAGGCCCACTGGAGTTCGGGAGCCACAGGGTCATCCTTCGTATCAGGAAGGCCGGGGTGGGCAGCCGGGGTTGGTACGGTGGCACAGCCATGCCACTGAGGCCGCAGGCTCCTTCTCTCCCCCTGCCCTGACACCTTCCATCTCTGGCTCCCATCTCTGCTGGAGGAGGGTGTAGTCCGGGCGCCACACCTGCATTCCAGGTAGGAAAAAGGGGCAAATTCAGAGTGGGGGGGAGCCGGTATGGGGAAAACAAACGTCTCTCGCCAATATCTTCTGCTCCCGTCTCCGTGACCCCAAATGTCACACAGCCAGGCCCAGAAGCTGCAGAGTCTGGCTCCGGGGTCAGTCATATGGGCTGCACCTGCCTCGTAACTGTTCTGGAGTCTGGCTCGGGATGGAGAGGAGGGATCACTCCTCGCAAGCCCAGGCACCTGACGGAGGTGCCCTTTCACCGTCCGCGGGGAGCCAGAGGTGTTCCCTCATTTACGGTGACAAAAATCTGAAACACTAGCCTCCCCGAGAAGGTAACAAAACCCACCCCACCGCCGTGATTAACAGCGGGACAGAAATTAAGAAAGGCTTGTTCGGATGAGCTTGTTTACACGAGCTCCCCACAGCCCCGGGACAAAGGATCATCATTTATTTTTGCCTCTTGGCCTTGAGCCTGTTTTGATCCCTGAGTATCTCTGCCTGTTGACTTACTCACCAGCTCTGGGAGTTTTTCACTAACTCTCTAGGTGAACTTGGGGATAGGCTCCGGATTGGAAAGAAGTCAAGAGCTTTATCTTGGTCCTCCAAAGACCACTGTTTTGTTTTGTTTTAAAGAGTTTATTTATTTATTTGACGGAGAGACAGCGAGAGAGGGAACAGAAGCAGGGGGAGTGGGAGGAGAGGAAGCAGGCTTCCCGCTGAGCAGGGAGCCTGATGCGGGGCTCGATCCCAGGACTCTGGGATCACGACCTGAGCCCTCCCAGGCACCCCCAAAAGCTGCCTTTTGAGAAAGAAAAGCTAGGCCTGCTCTGTCTTAAGCATTCGGAGGTTACGGAGATCGAGGGAGATCCATCCTTTGCCTGGCAGCTCCTCGGCAGCCTTGCTCCCTGCCTTCCTCCCGGGCCAGGCGGGGTGCGGTAGCTACGGGAGACCTTTCATGTTTCCCTGCTCCTCGGAGTGGGCTGTGCCCCTCAACACGACAGGTGGGTCCGAAGCAAGTGCCAAACAGGCAGCTGCACAGCCCAGGGACTTTGAGCTGTTTGCAGCCCTCCTCTCTTTGTACCCCTGCCAACTCACACACACCTGGGATTTCCCCAGCTGCCTGCCCACCGCAGCCCCCTTCCCACCATGTGACCTAATCCTCATTACACCTGCTCCTCTTCGGGGCAGCCAGCGCCGTCCCCACCTTGCCGAAATAAGGCCTGGGGAGGTTCGAACAAGACCCACGCTATTCATGCCTAAAACAGCCAACTCCCACTAATTTCATGGCAAATTACGAGGGATTAAGGTTTCCTTCGAAGAAAGGCTGGAGCTGACAATTAATCAGCTTGGTCATTTGGGGATCAAATTAAATTGGACCTGAGACCTCGGCTCTAGAATGGAGTCAGATTCTCTCTTTGGCCTGGTGTGTGTGTTGGACTCAGACTGCAAACACAGGCTGTCCCCATCTTCTTTGCATATAGATGCTGGTGGGTAATTTTAAAACGCAGCAAGGGGCAAAGCAAGTGAATGCAGGGCGTCTGTTGAGTTCAGCAAAGACTTCTTTTGTCTGAGGGGCCTCTCAGTGTAGGTGCCGGGGCGATAAGGCAAGATCTGAGTAATTCCTAGAGCCGTGTCTTCAGGGAGATCCAAATCCCGTGATTTTTGGAAATGATATTAACATGAACTTGACCGTCTAGCACGAGAAAGTATACGAATTCCGACCGGGGATTAGCAATGATTTTGCAGTGGATGTGACATTGGGGCTGAGTTTTGAAAGACGAGTTGTAGTTTCGTGCTCTCTCTCTTTGGGCGGACACCGGAGGTCACCTGCCGTCAGGATCTTTTCTTTGCTTGTGCCCGACCTTGTTCTGCACCATTATTGCTCCTAACCTTCTGTGCATGACTATCGTCCAAGGCTAAACGCGGTAATCACCTTTGGAAACTGCCAACAAACATGAATAACTGTGCTGGGGCCAACTTTTCTCAAGGAAGTAATAAACGTACCCTCATGGCTGATGGCAGCAGGCATGGAAGTCCGCCTCTCCCTCCCTCCCTCCCTCCCTCCCTCCCTGCCTCCCTGCCTTGTGACTTTGGGTGTGAAACGTATCAATTCATTGCCTTTGCAAGCCTGGTTTCTTTACGATGGCGATCATGAGCAGACGAGCTGTAATCTCTTACTGTGTGCTTGGTACTGTCTATCGCCCCTTCTCCGAGTCACAAAAGTGCAGAAAAAATGACAGGGAACAGAAAGCACGCTAATAGCAACATAAAAACAGCCTTGTTATTTTAAAACAGTATCATTTTCAGAAACGACTGGAATGGCCATAGGGGGGAAAAAATTTTTTTTTAAGTGCTTTGCAAAGTTTAGAATTCAAAGGGCTTTTCTAATCACTTGGAGAATGCACACAGACCCACGCCTGCCCCGCCGCGCCCCTGCGCTGCCCGGACTGCTCACTGTGGACCAGCGTACCTACAGTTCTCATTCGGGGACCACAGGGGATGGCATTTCTTACAGTTCCTTGAGTTCGGGCATGGCCATGTGTCTTGTTTTTGCTGGTGAAAAGTGAGGGTCAGTGGCCTCATATCTGAGCCAAGGCATCTGACCACCAGCCGTGAGTCACACAGTCCTCACACCTCAGGAGCTTTTTCCATAAGGAGGGGTCTTGCTAGGCCGTCTGAAGGAGGATAGTTTCCCTCCAGAGTCACACAGGCTTGCAGTGGCCTCTGCTTAAGGAAAACAAAGCAAACAAACAAAAAAAACCTTTTGGGAGTCTTCGAAAGGCCCTGAGAATTAGGGGCTGCTTGTTACCACACTCTAACCCAGCTTAGCCTAACTAATGCAACAGCTGATTAGATGTCATTGAGCCTGTTCCCACGTAAGAGACTGGACGTGATTAGAACACCTACACCTGGGGCGCCTGGGTGGCTCAGTGGGTTAAGCCTCTGCCTTCAGCTCAG